>OVBE01012464.1:0-13376 GCA_900406425.1 Iberis pinnata
TGACTTTAAACCTGAATACCTACGGATTTCCCTAATGCCTAGCGTTTTTATCTTATAGTTTTTAAACCGTTTTTATTTACCATTTTGATTCACAACAATCACTTAATTATTCTCGCTTTAGCTAGATTTGAAACTGAAACTGAAACGTGTACTATCTGGTCTCTGTGGATTCGATACCCNTACTATGCTACATTGAACTGTTCTCTGCAGTATTAGTTTTAGGAATTAAATTCTTAATCTATCAATTCCATCATAATTTTTCATCAAAATTCTTGTAACTAAGTTCACTTAGGATCAACTATGATGTAATCAACTTGGGCTAATCAAAGACCTAAATCAGTGTTGACTATTCCTCTTTTTACCAAAAAAAGAAATCGAAAAAGTAAAGAACACAAGAAATTTATCCAGTTCAGTTCAAATCAAAGCCTACATCTGGCCGAGGTTTCCCTAGAAATTCACTAGTGAAACAGCCATCATACAACACCGGATTCAGAGATCCAATTACAGAGAAAGCACACTCAATAAGCTCACTCTCTCACCCGAAAATCAACCCCAAGTGTTTCCCAATTTTTCACACCTCTCAAATAATTGATTAACTCACCAATTTTCTTAGCTCAACCGCATGATTATTGACCTGAATCTTCAGCTCTTCCTTTTATACATGAGCTCCGGCGAAAACTAATCATAACGGCTAGAACTGAGTTTGTTGTGGCCGTTTGAAACAGAATCTGATAAAATCCCAAAAATATACCTTGATTTCAAATGACCAATTCAAATAGCTAAACCAACATCACTTGAATTAAATCGAACCTGGAATCAATTTGAACCAAGTATAATTTCTGATTCAACCAAAGTGAGTCTCTTGTAAAGGCAAAAGAAGTCAGGAGCAATGGATGCAAAGATGAAGTTGTGTGCAAAGAAGGCAGGAATGAGAGCTCACAGTATTCAAGTATGGAAAGCCAAGAAGCAACCAGGAAATGGAAACATTGGAATAAAGAAACATGAAATATTCAAGAATATGGAAAGGGTGGGCTAGGTTTAGCATATTATTTAAGGAGCTCGAAATTGTATAAGAAAACTAACACTTTCGAGCTGCACAAGTTTTGGGGTTAAGGGCTAGGGTTTGAGAGTTGTTCAAAAGATTGTGAGATTTTGTGAGAAAAAACAGAGTGTGTGGGTTGTGTTTTCAAAACAAGATAAGCGTATTGTTGAATAGCTTATTATGCAAGTTTGAGAAATTAACACTTGTAATTGCTTTTGAAAACCGTTGGGAATAAAGTTTTGGTTTTTTGTGATTCTTGTGTTCTTTAAATCTTTCAATTGGTAGCAGAGTGAACATTTGAGGAAGGATAATTAATCTTTCACAAACATGTGAAGATCTTGTGATGAAATATGGAGAACATGCAATTACCTATGACATATTATGTATTGTTGGATCCTGACAACTTCAGATGTTGAAAAGTTCAAATCTATGAACTTCTCAAAGGAATGGATGAAGAAGCATGGACAGTTGTGACATCCGGATGAACAACACCAAAGAAGAAAAATGAAGCATGTCAATGGGTTGACCGAGAATCAAGTGAATGGACTAACTCAGAAAACTCAAGTCGAAATACAATTTCAAGGCTCTATCAACCATTTGGTGCTCACTCACCGAGGACCAGTTCAAATGTGTGCAAGGCTGCAAAACAAGCACGGGACATACTTCAAGCAACATATGAAGGTACAAATGATGTGAGACGCACAAGGGTTGATCTGTTGGCCTCTGAGTTCGAAAGGATTAATATGGGAGAAGATGAGAGTGTTGACGAGTTCAGTGGTAAGCTATCCTCCATTTCCAATGCTTCAAATATTCTAGGCAAATCATACAAAGAAAAAAAATTTGTAAAGAAATTTTTGAGATATCTCCCCAGCCAGTACTAGTCACACAATTCTGCACTTCAAATTGAGCAAGCTCGCAAATTGGAAATCAAACAAGAAGAACCTAAGAAGAAAGGAGGAGTGGCGTTCTCAGCATCTGAATCATAGACATATCTCTTGACGATGTTGTTGGTCTCATTGTAAAAAAATACTTCAAGAAACTTGATCGAGGACAGCAACATGACACCGTGACTCAAATCAAACCATAATCAAGAGCTGACACATACATAGGATATCGCAGAAGTGATAGCCAATGTCATAAGTGCAAAGGTTATGGACACTACAAGGCAAATTATCCAAACTTCAAGAAGAAGGAGACCATCAAATGTTATGAGTGCAAATGGTTTGGTCACTTGAAAGATAAGTGGCGAATCTACAGAAGAGCAAAGCAAAATCATTTGTAAGTCAAGATGATGAGACTAATGACGCATACTCAGAAGAGGACAATGAGGAAGAGATGTTGAATCTGATCGCATATGTTGGTATTATCGAAGAGAACTCGGACACTGAATATGATAGTGAAGAACCACTTGCTAAGGAGAATGAAGAGCTGTGTATCACCCTGGTAGCCTACAAACACCATAATGTTGTGCTAACAGAAGAAAATCAGATTTTTACAGAAGTAGTACACATACTGAGGACTTAACTACTCGAAGAAAAACAGAATACCAAACTGTTACAACACCAGCTCAATGAACAACTAAATAAAATCAAGATGCTCTCAAAAGGACCTCATGATCTTGATAAATTTCTCACCTTGGGAAGATCTGGTATGGAAAATTGAGGACTTAGTTATGAAGGTTTGACAAGTCAAACAACCACATTTGTCAAAGCCACAAAAGGCCTTGAGAATGACAGGGTCAAACAATCAACTATGATAATACACAAGGGCGAGAGTTCTGGTACGAAGAACACAAACTTTAGAAGAAAGGGTAAAGCTAGAACCCATAATAGATGTAGTTATTGTGAATAGGTGTGTCATCGTAAGATGGACTGTTACTGGTGGAACAAAAGGGTGTTTCAAGTACTTCATGAACGTGCCTACTATATGGATCAACAGTACAAAAAGAGGGTTTGGGTGAGAAAAGAATTCTTGTTAGTTACTCAGCCTTAACTTCAGAGCTGAACACATCAGGGACACAGGAAAGTGCCTGGTATTTTTACAGCAGGTGCTCCAGATATATGACAGGCAAGACATAAGCTCTCAAGGACTTTGAAGCTGCAAACATTGGAAAGATTACGTTTGTTGGGGTAGCTAAAAGAAAAATCAGAGGAAAATATGACACAAATTGTTACTGCAATACCAAACTACATAATGTATTCTTGTTTGAAGGGTTAATAACAAATCTTATCAATATTAGTCAACTATGTGATGAAGGTCTGGCAGTAATATTCACCAAAAGACAGTATCCAGTTGTAGATGATCCAGGCGATGTAAAACTCCAGGAATCCATACAAGGAGTAATTGTTACATGTGGAAGCCAAACGATAAGTGCTTCACGACTGCAACACTGAGTCAACTTGACATTTGGCATCAAAATTTGGGACATGTGAATGTTAAAACATTACTCAAGCTAGCCAATAATGACTTAGTTCGGGGGCTACCAAAGCGAAAAGGTGAAGACAACTTCGTGTGTAGACCATGCTCAAAAGGAAAATAGATCAAAGTGCAGCATCCAAAATTAACTGAGATTACTACCATGATCCCCTTAGACCTCGTTCACATGGATATCATGGGACCAATCCAGGTTAAGATCATTGCTGGTAAGCGGTACATATTCATGATGGTTGATGATTTTACCAGTTACTCTTGGGTGAGATTCCTAAGGGAAAAGCCAGAAACTGTTGAGAGTTTTAGAATCTTAGGTTTAGAGCTTAAGAATGAAAATGGGGCATTAAAAGCATCAAAAGTGATCATGGAGGGGAATTTCAAAATGAAGCATTTAAAAAAATTATATGCCGATCAGGATATTGCACACCAAATGTCTGCACCAAAAAACCTCAGGAGAATGGGCTTGTGGAACGAAACAACATAACGTTACAAGAAATTGTACGAGCAATGTTACATGAAAATAAGGTGGCAAAACATTTTTGGGCTAAAGTTGCGAGCACTGCATGCTACATCATCAACATGGTATATGTCAGGAAAGGAACATCTATCACACCCTATGAATTATGGAAATAAAAACCACCTAATGTGAGTTACTTTCATTTCTTTGGGTGTGTGTGTTACATACTTAATGACAAATACCAACTTGGAAAATTTGATGCTAAAAGTGATGAAGAGATCTTTCTAGGGTATTTTTTATCAGCAGAGCATACATGGTGTTCAACAAAAGAACTAGAGTTGTCATGGAAATAGTGAATGGTGTATTTGATGACTTGCAACATGTCACAAAAGGAATCACAAGTCTTGATTTTTCTGTGGAAAGTCAGAAGTCAACCCCATGTGTCACCATAACTGAATAAACAGAGCAAGAAGTTGAATAATCATAGGAGATGAACAGCCCTAATGTCCATCGTAATCACTCAGAAAAGGACATCATTGGGAGTGTGATAAACGGAAGAATTACAAGGAAGAAGCAGATAAAATTTTAAGAGATACTCTTGTTTTGTGTCAATTATAGAACCTAAGACCCATGTAGAAGCTCTGAAAGACGAGTATTGGATAGTCTCTATGCAGGAGGAACTTGAAAATTTGAAAGGAGTAATGTATGGACTTTAGTAACCAAATAAGAAAATGCAATGTGGTAGGCACCAAATGAATATTCAAGAAAAAAATCGATGAAACAGGGCATGCGGTTTGAAACAAGGAAAGGCTGGTAGCTCAACGGTACTCACATATTGAAGGAATTTATTTTGATGAGACGTTTTCACCTGTGGCACGTCTTGAATCCATCCAGTTCCTGTTTGGGATGGCCTGTGTGATGGGTTTTAAACTACACCAGATGGATGTCAAAAATTCTTTCTTAAATGGCATTATTCAAGAGGAAGTGTTTGTTGAACAACACAAGGGATTCGAGGATGGTGAATACCCATATCATGTATACAAACTGAAGAAAGCTCTTTACGGGTTAAAGCAGGCTCACATAGCGTGGTATGAGAGACTCACAGTCTTCTTACTACAGCAGGGATATGTTCGAGGCAATGTAAACAAGACTCTCTTCCACTATTCAAAGGATGGTGATTTTCTGGTTGTGCATATATATGTAGATGACATTGTGTTTGGCTCTACTAATCCCTTACTTGTTGTTGATTTTGTTAAGCGTATGAAATAGGAACTTGAAATGAGTATGTGTGAAGAACTAACATACTTTCTTGGTTTGCAGGTTCAACAGAGGGATGATGGTGTGTTTATATTACAAAGTACCTACACCAAGAATCTAGTGACCATATTTGGTATGGAATCATGTAAAACGGCCAAGACACCAATGAATACTACTTGCAAGCTCCCAAGGGATGAACATGGAGATAATGTAGACCAAAAAACTATATCGTGGCATTATTAGTAGTCTCTTGTATCTGACAGCGAGTCGACCCGATAGAATTCTCAGTGTTGGTGTTTGTGCTAGATATTAAGCACAACCCAAGATGTCACATCTCAAGGCGTTCAAGAGGATTGTTAAGTATGTCAAATGGAAAATTGGACTAGGTTTATATTATACCAAGGATGGAAATCCCAATCTTGCAAGATATTGTGATGCTGACTGGGCTGGGAGTCTGGATGATCGACGCAACACGAGTGGGGGAAGTTTCTTCTTAGGTAAAAATTTGATTGCATGGTTGAGTAATAAACATAATAGTGTGTATTTGTCAACTGTAGAAGCTGCATATATTGCTCTTGGAAGTTGTTGTACCCAATTGTTGTGGATGAAACAGATGAGTAATGACTATGGCTATGTTACTAGACCAATGCTAATTCATTGTGATAATCAAAGTGTCATTAGCATCTCCAAGAATCACGTTCATCACTCATGCACCAAGCACATTGATATAAGACACCATTTTATACGAGAGCTGGTGGAAGACAAGGCTGTGGTGGTAGATCATGTGAGCACAGAACTTTAATTCGCTGATATCTCTACCAAACCACTGGATTTCAATATATTTGTCAATCTGGAATCTATTTTGGTTTGTGAACTTTAAGAAACCATGCACCGCTGTGGTATGACTGGGAAGCTTAACATGATGAGTATTATGTTACTAACTTGATCTACAGTGAAAAAGAAATGCATGTCATGCCGTCACAAATGAGCACTCGTACAATTAAAAGAATCATTAAGGAGGTCAAAGAGCAGAGGGTATTATTATTATGTAAAAAAGGAAAATGAGGATTTGTGTTAATCTGACAGCATAATCCCAGACTAAGTATCTGATAAGTCAAGTGAAGATACTCCGTTGAATACATACGCAAAGGAAATTCCAGCTGCCTTATGTGCTTTCAGAAGGTTGAAAACTAGTTATCTCACTGGATAAAGGCATGCCAGTGTGAAAGACTAGTCACTATTTTTAAACATCTTGTGTCCGCTGTTTTGCTTCTTGATCATTACACATGTGCACCACCATGTATCTGTTAGTTTGGTTAGATATTATGCACAACTATTACTGCTCTGTGATTTCTACTCACACTTGTGTTCCTTCTGTCTATCATGTATATTAAGTGTTTTTCCAATAATCCTTTGTGTTTTTCTGGTTATGAGTGTCATAGGATGGTTCCTCTTCAAGTTGGATATCTTATCATGATGGATTAGTGTTTGGGCCTTCTACAACTACCTTTGGTCTTATTCGTGTTTTGTGGACACTGCTCGATGGCCCATCAGGTCCAACTTAGCATTACCTTGAGCATTGGTGAGAATTAAACTCTCCATCTTCTAGGGTTGCCTCAATTCCAGAACAGTCACGCCATTTCAGTGCCTTAAAGAGTCTATTTCCTCATTTATTTCCTTGAAATTGCACCCATTATTTCTCATCATGAACAGATTCCTCACTGGTATCTCTCGACTTGTTACTCGCTTGTTGACAATGTCTGTCTTTGACTCTATGTCTCGTCAGTCACATCAGTCTCCGATCAATCCCATGGCTGCAGAAAATGATACATCTCCAACTCTCACCATCGATTTTAGGGATTTTCCCTTGGTGTTTTACAGTGAACCATCTTCTGTGCCGCCTGCATCCTCGTCCCCGTTTGTGTTGGTGTCTCCTATGCCTGACTTCCACACACCTAATGGATCTGCGCCTGAGACACCAGAGATCCCGGTGATTATTCATTTGCATGTGCATACAAACACTAATCTGCCTCCCAATCAATCGTCCCAACGCACTCGGCCTCAAACTCGAAATGGTCCTCAATCTTTTCAGCATGTTTTCGATCTGACCGGATTCTTCTCAGCGCAAGCACATGAAAGATATGACATATTTACAACCATCACATTGCTTTAAGAACGCATGGTTGATTTGACAGTGCTTCCCCCGGTAATGTGATTCAAACCAGCTACTCACAAGAAGACTCAACAGATTAAGAGATAGAGGAGATGCAAGTCTTAGGAGAAGCTCTCAAAGTAACAGGTGGAGTGATCACTAGAGCTAACGCTAAGGAGTTAGCTAAAGGAGTCAAGAGTTTACTTAAGAGGACGCATCTAGGAGACTCAACACCAAAGGAAATCTACAACATCTACACCTATGCAAATGAAGAAGAATATCAAGGTAATACACTAAGTAACTAAGTGGTTATCTTGTACTCTTTTCCTTTGCGTGGTTTTGTCTCCATGGGTTTTCTATGCAAAGGTTTTTAATGAGGCTTGATAATTCACTTTCGCATAAGTTACTTAGTTATTACTTGATCAAAGGATAGAAAATATATTTTCTACTTAGAAAGATATTAGATTCAGAATTTAAAACTCAAAAACTATCTTTTGCATGCTTTCATTTAATTTCCAGCCTTGAAGAGTTTTTCTGTTATTTCTAAGAGAAGGTGCATGTACCTTTCTCTTCTTCTATATAATGTGCACGACCCTATCAATAAAAATCAGTCAATTTTCGTTCTAAAACCCTTATACTATTGACTCAAAACAATTCGAAGTGGTGAGAACCAAACCACCAAAATTTTGGAATCTCTTACAAGCGCAGTCTTTTAGAGATCCATTATACTCTCAAAAAAGATCATCATCTCTTGTTTGTTTTACCATCATTTTCATCTCTATTTCGTCTATATTCCATTACCATCAAGTTCTAAAAAGTGTTCTTCACACCTAGTTATTATTTTGTACAAAAGAGCTTCATTCAAAGATAAAGATCCAAGGGGAAACAAATCAGGATCGTATCATCTGGTGATTGAACCATTTCTCTATGATCTTGGATGTTTGAGCACCATCACCGGTCTGCCTGGTTATGTTCGCGGCCTCGTGTTTGAGTTATGGGCACATCTTCCTTCCGAAAAGACTACATCTCTGTCACTTCAGGTTTGGGTCTGGGGGCACACTTATGTTCTGTTTGTCAACATCATCAATCAGGCTCTTGGTCTTGCTGATGTTGATGATCGTGCTAGTGAAGCAGCTGCTTTTGCTGTATCTGAAGATGCCCTGGCTGGATTTCTGTCTGATGGTCGAAACGGTGTTTGGGATGATTTATGGATCACTCATTTTGCCTCTGATAAAGCATCTCTTTACAAAATTTGCTGCTACAACTGGTTTCCTACCAAGAATGCAACTTATATGAGCCCTACTCGAGCACGATTGATTTACAGGTTGTATCAGCGTCTGCCCATCATTTTTCGTCTTGCATTTACTCTGATCCTCCACCATAGATATGAACCTGCCAACAAATTATATTTTCCATTTCCTTCGATTGTGTATCGTATTCTTCAATGTCAACGTTTGGTGACTCTCAATGAAGGTGAAGCTCTTGTGACTATACCGATCTACAAAATGGATCCTTGTCTTGGTACACCACCGGTAACTGGGGACCATCTTTGATAGGTTGTTTTATCAGCTATTCATCTTCTGCAATGAGCACTAGAAGCAGGTAAGTTGTTCGATCTCATCTATATTTCTTCTTTTGGATGTTTTTGATTGAGTTGTGCTACCAAGCAGAGGGAGAACAAAAGGACCAAGCAGCACAGGGAGATGACTACGCAGTTGTTTGAGCATAGAAGCTTAAGTTCTTTTTAGTCCTTCTTTTGTGATAGACTCTAATATGTCATGGCGATTGTTTTTAGGACTAATGTGACTCTTTTCAGTTTCAGTTGTAATTTTGAACATGGTTGTCTTTTTAACATACTGTTTTCTTATCTCTGTTCATAAACCAGTTTATTCAGCATTGTCCACTATGTTGTTTGTTAACTGTGGATGTGTTATAGGTATCCAAGGGAGTTGCTTAGTTATCAAACTCAACCAAAAATGGAGAGATTGTAAAGGCAAAAGAATTCAGGAGCAACATATGCAAAGATGAAGTTGTGTGCAAAGAAGGCAGGAATGACAGCTCACAGTATTCAAGTATGGAAAGCTGAGGAGCAACCAGGAAATGGAAACATTGGAATAAAGAAACATGAAACATTCAAGAATATGAAAAGAGTGGGCTAGGTTTAGCATATTATTTAAGGAGCTCGAAAGTGTAAAAGAAAATTAACACTTTTGAGCTGCACAAGTTTTGGGGTTAAATGCTAGGGTTTGAGAGTTGTTCAAAAGATTGTGAAATCTTGTGAGAAAGAACAAAGTGGGTGTGTTAGGCTTTCAAAACAAGATAAGCGTATTGTTGAATAACTTATTATGCAAATTTAAAAAATCAACACTCATAATTAGTTTTGAAAACCGTTGAGAATAAAGTTTTGGTTTTGTGTGAATCTTGTGTTCATCAAATCTTTCATCTCGTACCAAACTCCAACAAACGTTAATATCTTTGTTTTCTTCTAGTGGATTAATTTTTCATATTTTGTTCACTCTGCCGAATGGAACTGTCTTTGGAATTGGTAAATCCACTCACTTTAATGGTACTCACGTTGGCTTGGCACAATATAACACTATTCGTGCGCACACGTTTTTCATTTCTTTATCACAATATTGTCTTAATTAATTATTATAGACAGTAAACCCAATAATCTAGTTGTAATTTTGTCAACGCAAAAGACTTATATAAACCCACAAAACTAGTTCTTAAAATTTCACTTGCTTTTTCTGCATTTCAACAATATATAATTTATAAGCAAAGCAAGCCAACAAAACACGAATTCTAAAATGGCTTTCTCACATTTCTCATTTGTTGCATCTCTGGTTGTCTTCTCATCTTTAATTGTATCTTCAATTGCTTATTATGGCAATGAAGTTGATCCAGAGACCGGAAAAGTTATCCCTGTCGCCGTTGAAGGAATCATCATGTGCAAGTCCGGCGACAAATCTTACCCTATTCAAGGTAATGTAACATTTCTATTGATAAAAGAATAATTGGTTTAGTGAGGTAGATCCTAAAATTTTAAATGTCGCAATTTAAAATAATAATTAAAGCTATTCGGTATAGTTTTACAAAAATAATAGAATGGTTTATACGGTCGTCAAACTCGTGTTTACTTTGCTGGTCCTGAGATAAATAAATAAAAATTGGAGATCTTATGAATTTGATAATATAAATTTTATATAGTTGTGGGTTTGAAATTTCACGTATACAATTACAACAAACACATCATCTTATCACTCCAACTTACAATTATTATACAAAAAAAACTTATTATTTCGGATTTTTCGGATATCCTATTGGATATCGGGTTGGATAGGATACACGATCGGATATCGGGTTGGGTCGGATACTTGAAATACATTGGTCTAAAACTCATTATTTTTTGGGTAGGATTCGGTTCAATATTTTTTGGATTGGGTTCCATTCAGGTTTTTTCGAGTCGGATTTGATTCAGGTTTTGGAAAATATGTCCGCCCCTAATCATGCCAGTACAAACTGTTTTCCTTGTATTCATATTATTTAAAATTTAAATTTTTACGATATGATTAATAAATGTCAAAATCATTATTTAATTTATTTATTCACCATAAAACGTTGTTATTGCAACTCATTTAACGAATAAAACAATCAAGCGCGGTATAATTTAAATAGTTTTGCATTAAAAGGCTAAAGCTGAGGAAAAGAAAATTACTTATAATGAAAGAAAGTTATCTACAATTTGTTTTACAAACTAACAAAAAAAATTTGTTAAAACAGGTGCTACGGTTAGAATTGCATGTGTGAAGACAGATGCATATGGAAAAGAGATTGTTCCAGTATCAATCCTTAGCGGTAAATCTGATTCAAAAGGTTACTTCTTCGCCACGTTATTCCCTTCACAGCTTCGTGCAGGAAGAACAGTGACTAAATGCAAAGCTTTCCTTTACCAATCTCCAATCGCTGATTGTGATTTTCCCACCGATGTTAACAAAGGTGTAAGAGGACAGTCATTGAGCAATTATCGTGTTCTTGAAGACAAAAGCTTCAAGCTTTATTGGGCTGGTCCTTTCTTCTTTACCTCTGAACCTACTTACTACTAATGATAATGAAATTTTTTTCTTGTTTGTTTGATTTTTCTTTAAGGATATTTATGTATGAAAATGAGCTAAGTGTTTGTTTTCTTTGCTTTCTTTTCCAATTCTTGTCATGACTATTTATGCTGTCTTCCCTTTGTATTTTTAATGATTTGTTCTAACCATATACTTTTTTATTTTTTTTATTTTGTTAAAGTCATATACATTTTTTATAAAGAATTATTATTAAATCGATAAATCACACATATATAATACATCAAAATCCGTATATTTCGACTAATAAAATTTAGAATGTTTAGAGATATAATATGACATACCCAAAAAAAAACAAAGAAATATCTATATGTATATAAATATATATATATATATATATAGATTCTCCTCGAGCCACTTCATCATTCACATGGATTTAAATAATTTAGTAAATTAATTTTTAGTTGCAAAGTAACATATTAACTACATATTACACATTTATTATGAAAAAATATGAAAATCGTGTATTTTTTCTACTATCAAAAAATTAAACACAAAATAAAATAAACTATATTCACTAAAAGAAAATCAGTCACAAGAGTAGTTTTTTTTATGTTATTCTAGGTTTTAATAAAACAAGGCTGTAATTTTAAAACCAAAATTTACCAACATACTAAATACTAAAGTATAATTAAAAATAATTTCAAACTAAAACTCAGTATAACTAACATACATAATATTCAACAGTCACGAAATAAAGTTTATAAACACCAAAACTTTATAAGTTGTATATTACATATGGAAAATTCATTTGTTCATTTTTATTATTTTTTGTCAATTTTTTTTACTTGAGAAGATATTTGAATAAATCACAAAGTCATCGGAGGTTAGCCAAACATGATTTTCACTCATTTACTTTGTTGAATAAAATATATTAGGGAACTACTAAATCAAGTTAAATGTTTTCGAATTGTGTGAGTATGACAAAAATTAAAGCAAAAACTTTCTTTTCAATATTAAAAATGATTTAATAATTATTTTGTAATCAGAAAGTTTAAATAGATGAAGATATTGTTTGAACAATACTATGTTACATATGGTAAAACTCATTTGTAACTTTTTTATTATTTTTCATGATTTTCCTTTTACTTGAAAAGATATGAACTAATTACCAATTTATTGATGGTTAGCCAATTATGATTTTCACTAAATTATTTTGTTGATAAAATATCTTAGGATGCTACCATATCATGTTAAATATTTTGAATGGTGTGCGTATGTCAAAATTGAAGCACAACTTACTATTCAAAATAAATTAATTAAAATATGCCTTTGCAATTTATTTATCACGGTTCAAAGATTTAATTTCTTAATAAATTATTAAATTTGATATTGAAATTATATAGAAGTCAATTTCTTTTCTTTTTCTGATTAAAAATTCTATCGAGTTTGTGAAAATTCTATAGAAACAATTCTATAGAGTTTGTGAAAATTCTATATAAAAAATTATATAGAAGTCATTTTCTTGTGAAAATTCTATCATAAATGTATATAAATAGACAAGATAGAAAAAAATCTCATGAGAATACCAATTAACTACTTAATATATTATAAAGTTTGTTCGAGAGTAGTTTTAAGATTTTTTGATAAAATATAAAAGAAAAACATAAAAAAGATAGAACGTAAATCAGTGCTAGTTGCTTACATAATTATGTTAAAAAAGTTTCAACAATTTTTATAATAATATTTATTTAAATTATTTTTAATTTTGTTGAAGTCTTAAATTTATGTTAAAATTATAACATTTTCAATTTTTATTTATAATATTTTTCTAATTTCGATCATATCCACTAGTACGTCCGTATGACTACTGATAAAACTCTAGTAGATAATAAAATGAATGTGGAGAAAATGAATTAAGTGAACAACATGAATAAATGTAGACAGGGATTGAATAAACTGTAA
>OVBE01012465.1:0-13375 GCA_900406425.1 Iberis pinnata
TATATATATAATATTATCAAGTAACTGGTTTTTTAAAAAAGGGTTCAACACTAACCTACCCCATCCTTAAAAATTTGGGTAACTACTCACTACACATGGTGGGTATGAAATCAGGATAACCAGAAAACATAACTTCAAAACTGAACATCATGATACAAAAATCAAACTATGAAAAACAGTAAGAACAACAAAGTCAGAAAAAACAGAGGATGATGATCAAGATGAAAAATCAGAGATGCAGAAGATGAAGAACAGCTAGAAGATCAACCTAGGAAAACAATGAACTAATGAAACAGTAACAAATCCAGAAACGATGACCAAGGCAAAAATGAGATTAGAATTGTAAAACAATTGATCAATATGCACCAGATCACATCCTTAAACTAAACATGAACATGAAGAAATCAAAAACTAAACACAAACTTCATAAGAAATATAGGTTTTGATCAACAAGAAGATCAAAGAAAAACAGAGAGAAAAACAAACCTAAGATAAAAATTCAATATGCATAAAATAAAGCTTTTTTCTAAAAAGAGTCGATTTTGGGGTTTATATAGTATTTTTAAAAAAACCGTAAAAATGTTAAAAGACAAAACGTAATGATTGATCTTTAAAATTTAGTTCACTCTAAAACTGGCCTTTGGTCGATTCGTAGCTCGATGTGTTGCCGAGCCAGAAGGCCGAGGTGATGCGTGCGGGTTAGCTGTTGGCTCGGGCTATCATCAACCCTGTTGATTGAGTCGTCTTCTCGGGTGATCAAGACGAGTGCGAGAGTTACGGTCAAGGTGAAAATCTGGCTCGTTGATCCAGTCGGGTGATTGAAGTTTATGAGGCCAATTGGTCAAGGGAGAAAGCCCGAAAGATCAAGCCGAGTTTGGCCTGAGAAAATACGGCTGACTCGAGCTGGATGTCGAGGTGAAGATGCGGGGTTGATCGAGGCAGCTTCAGAGACTTTTCTGAGGCGAGATGCTCGGCTTGGGCTCGATGCCATGTCGATCTGGGCTCAATGTGGTGATCTAGCCGGAATGCGACCAGGTCGAGGTGACGTGCGGCTTGATGAGATTTTGCTTCTTGTCATGATCAGAAGTTTGGTTTGGTCTCTCCTTCTGCTTCTCCAAAATTGCAATAAAGTTATGAAAACTTCCTGAAGTCCTGAAAATCTCTAAAATGCACATGTATTCGAATGCTGATGCATAATTCCCTAACAAATGCAAATTTACTAAGAATTCCTAGGAATGCAAGCTATTGACATAAAAGTGACCCTAAAATGATGGTAAATAGCATCTCAAGATCACTAAAATGCAGAGACATTCTCCCCCAAACTAAATCCTTGTTTTCCCTCAAGCAAGTAATTCAGAAGCCTGGAAAATAAGTTTGAAAACGAGAACTCGGATTCAAACCATGCTGATAAAGTAGGGGATATTAATATCCAGGTTACTAGTTCTAAAATGCAATCCTATCTCATCCTACTTAAATACTTAAGTCATACTCATCAAAGTTCCTTCCAGATCAGTTCCATCCTCCACAATGCATTCAAATTCATTTACCTATTTAACATTCATTAAACAGTAATCGTGGATCAAGTCATGAACACTCATTGAACTCATTTGGCTAAAGGGCAAGTTAAGGGATAAAATGACCACTTTATGCACAGGCTAACATTTGAGAATAGGGTTCTCTCAAAAAGGGAATGAGCTTTAGCATAATGCTAAATGTAAGAACACTTAGATGCATACAAGAATAGAATTCCATCTACCCAATTTCAATGAAACTTCAAATTTCCCTGATTCTAACCCGGTAGGAGACCCTAATTCTACCATTTTAAGTTTCTAAGTGATCCTAGTCATTCACATTTTTCCCTTTTTCATCTTTTCTTTAACTGTTCTTATGAGAGGTTTCTTTCTTATTCGATTTATAGCGGATTTGGGGACTTCTAGATTTCAGTGCCTATGGTTTCTGACCTTTTTCATTTTTCAAAAACTTCTTGGGTTTCTACCCTTTTCTTTCCTTGTCATTTCTTTTTCTGTTTCTGCACCAACCATTCTTTTCATATTTCTTTTCCTTTCCTTTCCTCACCTAAAGTTCATAACCATACCCTTACTTTTACCAGCTTCGCACATGTTTTCTCCCTTTTCCAAACCAACCCCAATATCTAGAACCAAACCCACCTAGTCCTATCTAGTCCAAAAAGCATGGACTAGAACTACATAAGATTCCATTCCTGTCAGTTTGAACCCAACACTTTCTACCAAGCTTATTCCATAAAAGACCTGACACTCAGTAATAAATTCATGGCTTGAAAGAAGGTAAGGTTCAAGGGTGGGAAGTCTACTTGCATTAACAAGAGTGGTGAAATGGTAGAATATAATCCAAACACGTATATGCTATCCATGAGTTCAAAGCTAGCACACAAACATGATAATTAAACGTCAATTTTAGGTTCTAATAAACAGAGGTAAACTTCATATCACAACATGCTTCAGAAAATAAAGGATTATGCAACTTCACATTCCAAGTATGGTGCAGTCTTACTTCAGTTTTAACCAGGATGCATTAGACAACTAATAACCACGACATTGATACTACCTAAGAAAATAACATACTTACAAGGTTACTATCATCCTAGTTCTCTATGCAGATGCATATGAAAAAACTTATATTCCTAACAATCTAAATGCAACTACATGAACACTCTGTTTTTGAAAACGAATTTTAGAAAAAAATTCAGATTTTTATGGTTTTTTTTTTCCTATGATATGCATGAATGGAGATCAAGAAACAAAAACATAAATTTCATTAGATAGCTCCTAAACCCTCCCCCAAACTCGAATTACACAGGCTCTTGTATAATCCAAAATTTCAGGAGTGTTTAGGAGGATGACAGAAAACAAAAGCAGAAAACACACATATAAAACATGAAGAAACATAAAACATAAGCAAATGGTAATGAAACGGATTATACAATGGTCAGGTGGATGGAGATGGACCTCAGTTATCACAAGTTTGGGAGTTGGAAGAATTCTCATCTAGGTAGAGGGTTGAAAGGTGGTCAGAACTAGATCCTAGGGGTGTCATTGCTGCAACGATTTCCCTTGTGTTGTAGAGGTCATGGTTGCATTGAAGATTCTCAATTCTTTTAAAAGTAGTCCACATGTTGTTTGGGAGTAGGAAGATTTCTTTAGTGAAGCTCGACGCCTGGAACAGATAGCAGAATTGGGCATCCTAGGTCCCTACTATAAATCGGGCTTCTTTTAGGTAGTCGATATCCAATAGTTTTGATGTCAAAGAGCCTCCACCAAGCGGTCCCTGAGTATACTTAAGGATAGGTGTTATCCACCCTCCAATTCTTAATTTGAGCTTCATCCTTCCCCCTGTGTTCCAACTGAGGTTCTTGAAGTTCAACAGTTGCTGCACGAATATCTTCAGGGGGCAAGGTCTCTTTTTAGCGGCACAAGGAAATAGATTATCATTCTGCAAAGTGTTGCAGACATGTTTATAGATACCCAGACGCAGGAGATCCATCTCTTCTACCAGTATTGTACTAGTGTCTTTCCTAGAGAAGAATGAATTTGCAAAGATTTGTTGTACATATCTAATTGCTAGGTGGCGGATGTATGAACTCTTGGTCCGTCCTGCCTCGAAATCTTTGGAACATTGTTCGTCATCCCAAATTAACTTTATCTCATCTGGAACATTTTCGAATTCTTTTGGTTGAAACCTTAGGCGATCA
Organism: Iberis pinnata; assembly: GCA_900406425.1. Lineage (NCBI taxonomy): Eukaryota > Viridiplantae > Streptophyta > Magnoliopsida > Brassicales > Brassicaceae > Iberis > Iberis pinnata. Next base: position 3,731 of record OVBE01012465.1, read on the forward strand.
AAACCATAAATACTTCCCAATTGAGCAAAAGTTAGCTTGTTGGTTTTGTCATTCAAATCCTTGAAAGTTATAAAACCTCCCCCATTCGCATCACCATCCCTTCCTTCACAGTAGAGCACTTGTAGAGAGGCCAAGAACATGCATGTCGGTTTTTTGGTGGGCTTCATAATTCATGTTAAGCACATTTGATATCCTCATGTCGTCCGGTTACTGGAAACCGAAAACCGAAAATGCAGGGAAGTTAAAAACCATAATTCATGTTAAGCACATTTGATATCCTCATGGCGTATTTTTCGCCGCAGCGAGTACGAAATGCTGTCGCTTATCACAACGCTTGTGCCTGCCCCGAAGTCGTTATCGAGGAGGAAGAGCCAGCGATGGAAAATTTTATTCCGTACGAGTTGACTTCCGAGAGAGAGAGAGAGAGGGATCGATCCCCACAGAATGGGGATGTTGCTAGTTCTGCTCACGTCAGGGAGGGATCATCTCCCAGAGCGTTCTTAAATGGCTTTGATGGCCTAGAACGGGTTCTGCTGCCCTCGTTTGAATTTGATTTCTTCGACTACTTGAATACTCTGCTAGCTTAGCCTCCCGCTCAGGAGAGAACTGTGAGGTTGCAGTCGTGTGTCAAGGCTTCGCGCCAGTGTATAGAGGTTGGTATTTGTTTTCATGATTTTGTTTTCGCAGGTGTGTTTACTAAGTTTTTTAATGGAATTGTAACAGGTCGTCCACATAATGGAAGAGGCCCTTAAGTAAAAGGACCAGGAGGCTCGTGTGGCCAGATATAGGGTTGATAGGTTCGAGGAAGAAATTTATCGTTTGAAGATGGAAAAGAAGGCATCGGAGCGGAGGCATACTTCCGAGGTTTGCCGCACGGGTAGACGCGGAAGACACGAGAATTTTTCCGCTATGGCAGATCGCTCGGCCCACTTTGAGGCTAGCCTCGAGAAACTTGAACAGACGCATCACACCGTTGAAGATTGGCGCAAATTTCAAGGTTCGGTGGGCATTTTGTAGGTGGCCAAGCATCCCAATTTCCACTATGATGTCGAGTGGAAGAAGATGTCCGGGTATTATGAAAAGAACAAGGATGTGAGATCTTTGATTCCTTTGATCATATCAGAGGTTTGGGAGTGATGGGCTCCAATTCCAGCTTCTCCCGACTTGGAAGATGTTGGGACTTCGGCACGTGGTGACGAAGAAACGGTGGACCAAGATCCGAGGGTATTTGGTGCATAATGCACCGACAGCTATGATCCTAGCCAGTGAGAGGTGAGGGTGTCTGGGTTATATTTTATGTTTCCGGTCGAGTGAGACTGTTTAGGCTGTGTGTGGCTTTTGAACTTGCTGTTTTCAGCTTCTTGTAATTTGTGTCTATGAGTAGGTTGTTGAAAAACAAAATTCGGAGTAGTCAATTCGTATTATGTTTTTGACTTGTCGTTGCGTTTGGCTTATTGGACGCGATTTCTTTTGAGTTTTGTGGATTTGTGTGTGCAAGCGATGAGAAAAATTTAGGGAACTCGTATCAGCATTCGATACTATGTCCGGAGATGTTGAGACCAATGTGCTGGGTTTAGGGCAAGACCTAGGTTTACTCTAAGTTTTAAGGGGTGTGGTGAATATTCCACCGTACGTATCTTGTTTGCGATTTCAAATTGATTCCACTTTGACGTTGGAATCTACGATAGATCCGTATCTATTTGGAATCGAGCATCTCTCCAAAGATCGTTCAGAAGTGCTGAAATTTTTTTTGGGTAATAAAGCTGTTTTACCCTTGCGTTGGGTGTGTGAGAACCGATCTTACGAAAGGTTTTGTAACTAGTTTGTCTGTCGGGGGCTAATCGATGGGTTATTGTGAAAGCTAATGTTTGTTCGTTTTGGAAGTTCGCGACATCTCGCTTTTTTCGAAAGTTTTTTTTCTGTTCTTGTTTTCAATATACATTTGGGGATGTTCCCGCGATTTTTCGGAGGATAAGCCTGCCCTTGCGAGCGAGGGGGGTGTTATAGTTTTTTCTATGAGGAGTTTGCGTATGATTTATGTTTCTGGATTATACGATGATTTAGAGATTTTTGAGAACGATTGAATATGTGTGATTTGCGAAAATATGTTAAGGTAGAATATGATTTTATTGCGTAAAAGTTTTGAAAATATCTAGTACATAATGAAGATATTTTAAAATATGGAAGTATATGAGTCTACGTATACGTACCCACTCCCCTCTTCTTTTAGAGGAGGGACATCTGCACTTTTCCTGAAGAGTTTCCTACGTACCCCTGTTAGGGATCAACCGTCTTGTAGTTCAGTGTGTTGTCGCAAGTTAGATCACGGCGCCGTTTGGTCTGAGATGTTAAGCGCGGAGGATTGGTCGCTTTCCTTCGATCGAGCTGTTTCTAGAGTTGAAGAACCTAGTCCATGTTTTTGTGAAATGCTGTCAGGTTCTTCTGAAACGGTTTTTCGTTGATGATGAGTTGTCTTTGTTCGGTTAGGTGCGGTTTCTGGTGTCGTTGTGACCCATCTTAGTTTATGCTCGGCTAAGAAACAGAGCCTTGCCTATTTTTACCACCGCCAGATTGCAGATACTCTGTGGGGTCGTTGGCAATTTGATGCCCAAGTGGTAAGTTGACAGGACTGCTTTTATGCAGTTTACCCAATGTGTTCCTGTTGGAGTCAAAAATGGTTACGACGAAACTAATGCTTCAATTGGATCATTGTGATATCGACCAACGAAAAATATCCACCAAACTTCCGGAAATACGTTTCAGAAGAGACGCGTAACGATTATCAGAAAGTTAGACAACCACATATGAACTCTTTTGTCCTTAGTCGAGAAAGTTTTGTCCCATCGGGTTTTCCAATCACTAAGGTTTTAACGAGGAAAGATGGTTCAATTATGACCAATGACCGCGAAAAACTAAAGACACTACGATGAAACCGGAACGACGACAAGTATTTTTGACAAATGCCTTGAGCTCCGTACATCTCCTACACACGAAGACGCAAAACACACGACCAGCTCTCCAAATGATGAGCTAAACCTTACGAATGCAGCTTGCCAGTTGGCGAGCTGAAGAACACACATTCATCTCACCAATTGGCGAGCTAAATATCACGAGTTCAGGTCGCCAACTGGCGAGCTGAATGGCACATATTTAGCTCACAAATTGGCAAGCTGGATCTCGTAAATTCAGCTCGCCAGTTAACGAGTTGATTTCGTCGTTTGTTTTGTATTATTCCAAATTCCGTTAGAATTATGCGACTAAAATCGTAAAACTTATTCTTTTCGCATGGATATCACGACCATACGATTATTCTTTCCGGATCGCGGAAGTTTCAGAAGTCCTTTCATATAAGTTTCGAATCGTATAAAATGGCTAAACGACCGAAGGTATCATTCTCTGAAACGATCGTAATGATATGTTCGTACCTTTTAAATCATACGAAGCGGTAATGGTCAATTTTTCGTAAGGCCCATATCGTATCAACGCACAAAAGACCAATTGACCGATAAGAATCGTAAAATTGTCTAAACCGCAAAATGGCCCAACAAGGTCTAAAACGTGATAAATGGCCCACTTAAGTTTCTAGGAAAGAATCCGGCCCAAGTGGTAAGTTGACAGGACTGCTTTTATGCAGTTTATCCAATGTGTTCCTGTTGGAGTTAAAAATGGTTACGACGGAACTAATGCTTCAACTGGATCATTGTGATTTCGACCAACGAAACATATCCACTGAACTTCCATAAGTACGTTTCAGAAGAGATGCGTAACGATTATTGGAAAGTTAGACAACCACCTATGCACTCTTTTGTCCTTAGTTGTGAAGGTTTTGTCCCATCGGGTTTTCCAATCACTAAGGTTTTAACGAGGAAAGATGGTTCAAAGATGATATGATGAAATCGGAATGACGACAAGTATATTCCGACAGATTTCTTGAGCTCCGTATGTCGCTTACACACGAAGACGCAAAGCACACGATCAGCTTTCCAACCGAAGAGCTGAACCTAACAAACTCAGCTTGCCAATTGGCAAGTTGGATCTAGTAAATTCAGGTTGCCGATTGACGATTTGATTTCATCTTGAACCCTTTGTCTTTTGTTTCATATCATTCCGAGATTCCGTTAGAATTCTGCGACTAAAATAGTCAAACTTATTCTTTTTGTATGGATATGACGACCATACGACTATTCTTTACAGATCGCAGAAGTTTCAGAAGTCCTTTCATATAAATTTCGAATCGTTAAAATGGCTCAACGACCGAAGGTATCATTCTCCAGAAATATCGTATGGATATGTTCGTATATTTTAAATTATACGAAGCGGTAATGATCAATTTGTCGTAAGGCCCATATCGTATCGACGCACAAAAGACCAATTGACCGATAAGAATCATAAAATGACCTAAACCGCACAACGGACCAACAAGGCCTAAAACGCTTTATAGAATCTCTCCCAAGTGGTAAGTTGACAGAATTGCTTTCATGGAGTTTATCCAAGTTGCTCCCGTTGAAGTCAAAAATGGTTATGACGAAACTAATGCTTCAACTGGATCATTGTGACTCCGACCAAAGAAACATATCCACTGAACTTCCGGAAATAATTTTCAGAAGAGATGCGTAATGATTATCGGAAAGTTAGACAACCACCTCTACACTCGTTTGTCCTTAGTCGATAAGGATTTTACTCATCGGGTTTTCCTATCACTAAGGTTTTATCGAGGCAAGATGGTTCAATTATGACCGATGATTGCAAAAAAAATAAAGACGCTAAGATGAAATTGGAATGACGACAAGTATTTTCCAAAAAAATGCCTTGAGCTTCGTACATCGCTTACACAAGAAGACGCAAAACACACGATCAGCTCACCAACCGATGAGCTGAACCTTACGAAATCAGGTCGCCAATTGGCAAGCTTGATCTCCTAAATTCAGGTTGCCGAATGACGAGTTGATTTCGTCTTGAACCCTATGTCTTTTTTTCGTATCATTCCGAGATTCTGCGACTAAAATCGTCAAACTTATTCTTTTTGTATGGATATCACGACCATACAACTATTCTTTACGGATCGCGGAAGTTTCAGAAGTCATTTCATATAAATTTTGAATTGTTAAAATGGCTCAACGACCGAAGGTATCATTCTTTGGAACAATGGTAAGGATATGTTCGTATCTTTTAAATCATATGAAGTTGTAATGGTCAATGTTTCGTAAGGACCATATCGTATCGACAGACAAAAGACCAATTGACCGATCAGAATCGTAAAATCTGATAAAACGCATAACGGCCTAATGAGGCCTAAAATGCGGTAAACGGCCTACTTACGTTTCTAGGCAAGAATCCGGCCCAAGTACGATGATAGTCACAGCTTGTTGCACAAGCGAAAAAGAAATGGAAGGAATTTGGAAAAGGAAAGTTTCTACAAAAGAAAAGGAAAGTTTCCGCTAAAGAATGGGGACCAGAAAAGGAAAACGAACGAGCAAGGAGTCTATATAAATCTATATAAAAAGAATGAAGAGAGGAAACAAGACACGTTCAACTTTCCGCACCAAAACCCTTGGGGTTTTTAGGCTTTCATTATGTTCTTAGAGAGCTAGGACTCAATTAGGTTGTTCACGGTTAAGCTGTTAGTTCTAGGATATTCCCTTACTACTGCGTGATTGTAAAATGTTCACAAGAATAAGAATAAAAATCCTCTTTTCCCCATTTTGTGTTCTTTAAATTTCATTCTTTCGTTTATTTTCGTACTATGATCTTATTAGTGTTTGCCTCACAGAAATCCAGGATCTCCAGAAAGTTAGAGTTCCCTCTGATTTTCCGTAACTGACGGAAATCGACAGTGCGAATCTCGGTTCCTACAGTTTGGCACTAGAAAGAGGGGACAAGAGATTTCTTTTACGTGAAACCGCAAGTTCAGGCATGACTATTGAAATTTAGAACAACCAACCGTCTCACGAAGGTCTTCTGCCGCACGACAAAAATGAGCAAACTCCACCGACGAACGTCACCGCAGTCAACGCCGACGCAAACACTGCAGCGTTTGAGGAGATTAAGAAGATGTTCTTGGCTCTCGAAAAGAAGTCAGAAGAACAGGAAAACCTGACTAGCTCTCTTGCAAAACAGGTAGAAACCTTAACTGTGAGAAGTAGAGCTATTTTGCTGCGCGGAACTACTAAACTTCGCGGAAGAAAACTCGATTTCACGACCCTGCACGACAGGACGCAGAACACGCAGAAGGAGCCTCTGGGATGGAATCCCGATGTTATGCTCAAAACCACCAACGAACTCCCACGTCTTGGTGAGGAAATAGAGGATGTCTAAGCCGAACAAGTCAGGCGGGAGCTTAGTGAATGGTCCGATGAATTGGATGAAGAAGCTGATATACACCCCCGGAGGGCTAAAGATTGTTCGACTCGAGAAAATCCCCTATTTGATAAACCCATGACCGAGGAAGAGGAAAATGTATTTTGGGTCGAGAAAGAGAAACAAGTTGAGTATCAGGCTCGAATCATCCGTAATAAACGCCGACAAGCTTATAAGTCAACGGAAAACAATTCAAAAGAAATTGTTGATCTCTGCGAATCCCTCGCCAAAACCATGGCCGAGAAAGGGAAAAAATTCAAACCACCGGGAAAAAATGCATCCCAGGGTTCCTAAAAAAAGGGAAACGCGGAAAAGAACCCGAGGATAAAATCGGCAACATAAACCGCCATCAAGTAAATATGATAATTGTAGGGTCAAAATACTGTCGGGATAGCGTTTCTGCAATTAAGTTCTATCATCGAAAGGCCAAAACGAGCACCAACTGGCCTGACCATCTCCTATTTGCTTCTTCCGAGTCGCCAAAAAACGCGATCATTTTCGAGGACGGAAAAACAGTCGGAATCGACACTCGTCACAGCGATCCTTTTGTGATCGATCTCGTCGTAAAAGATCTTGTAGTTGCGCGGGTCCTCGTTGACATAGGAAGCACCGTAAACATGATCTTCCGTGATATGCTAAATATAATGGGAATCAAGCTAACTGAAGTTTCTCCCATGCCAAAACCGCTCACCAGATTCTCCGGTACAACTACCATGACCCTTGGATCAATTAACTTCCTGTCATGGTGAAAGAATTCAGCAAAATCGTCGATTTTGCAGTATTCGATCATGCTGCCATTTACAACGCGATTGTCGGAACACCATGGAAGCAGTCCTATCGACTTACCACCTAGGCATCAAGTTCCCAACATCCCATGGAATTTCCGCAATCCAGGGATGTCAAAAACAAGCAAGACTCTGTTTCTTAGCCGAGCATAAACCAAGACGGGTCACAACGGCATCAGTGATCGGGCACAAACGAATAAAGCTATCCCAAGGATAGACGGAAAATATTTCGGAAAATCCTGACAGTGCTTCAGAGAAACACGAACTAGATTTGTCAACTCCAAAAATGGCTTATCCTAATGAACGCGACCAAGCTTTCAAACTTAACACTCCAGACCAAACGGCGCTAACAACGCCCAAAAAAGTCTTCAACCCAAATCTAGCCACTGCGGCTAAAACGGAGGATGCATCATCGCCAAATGAGTAATCTAACTCAAGGAAACCCACTAAACTATGAGACAGCTTAATCCTGAAAAAAGGTACGTAGGCAACTTTTCGTAGGAAAATGACAATTGTCCCTCCAAAAAGGGGGGGGGGGGGGGGGGGGGGGGANCATAGACTCATATACTCCCATATTTAAAAATATATGCATTATGTACTCGATATTTTCAAAAATTTTACGCAATAAAAACGATTCCTAGCTTAAAAAATTTAGCATCTTCGTGATCACATAAATTCAATCATACTTTAAAAATTCTAGATCATCGTATAATCCAGAAAAAAAGTCATACGAAAACTCACCCTGGCAAAAACCTCTAAGCACTCCCCTCGCTCGCAAAGGTAAGCTTATCATCCAAGCATATCTTGGAAACACAAAGGTAAGCGAGACGTCGCAATCTTCCGAAAATGAATTTCCAAGCTCATACGAACGCAGTCTTTGCAGACTCTAGAAACAAAAAATAAGCGAACACCAGCTTTCACACGAAACTCATCGGCTGGCCCCCGATGGACAAACTAGTCACCCAACTTTTCGTAAGATCGGTTCCCACATGCCCGAAAAAGGGTAAACAACGCTATAAAAAACCAAAGTTTTGGTCAGCATTTCCAAACGGTCTTTAGGGAGATGCTCGATTCCAAATCAACATGAATCTACCGCAGATTCCAACGTCAAAATGGAATCATGTCGAAATTGCGGAACAGGGTACGTAAGAAGGAATAGTCACTACACTCCTTATAACCGAGAGTAAACCTAGGTCTTGCCCTAAACCCAACACACTGGTCTCTAACATCTCTAGACATAGTATCTAAAGCAGATACGATATTCCTATATTTGTATCATCCCTCACACACACAAATCCACACGTCTCAAAATTTGAATTTTCTAAAAAACTCACCTCCGAAGCAAAAACTAAACGTAGAGATATATTAGAAAATGAAATATGGATTGATTATTCAGAATTTCGTCTTTCAAGAAACTAATCGTAAACACAAGTTACAGAAAGCCTTATGAAGGCAAGTCTTGCAGCCCCATACGGCCTAAATAGTCTCAAATTGAAAACACAAAATCCTACTCATAATGTCCTCACCCCTCGTTGGTTGGGATCATAGAAACCAGTACATGATGCACCAAACGCCCTCGGGTCCTGGTCCACTGCATCCACATTGCCTCGCGCCAAAGTCTTGACATCCTCCAAGTCAGGAGAAACAGGAATCGGAGCCCAACATTCCCGGACCTCCGTCACGATCGGAGGAATCAAGGATCTCACATCATTGTTCTTTTTATAATAACCATACATCTTTTTCCATTCAACATCAAACTGGAAGTCGTGATGATTGGTCCGGTGTAAAATGCCCACAGAACCCCGACATTCGCGCTAATCTTCGACGGCATAATGCGTTGGCTCCAGCTTCTCGAGGGTGGACTCAAAGTGGGCCAAACAGTCCGCCATAGCAGAAACAACCTTGCGTCTACCATGTCTAGCTGCACGGCGAACCTCAGACGTGCGCTTATGTTCAAACCCCTGCTTCTTCGTCTTCAAACGAGAAATTTCTTCCTCGAATCTGTCAGCCCTGTACCGAGCCGCACGCGCCTCTTGCTCCTTAGACTTAAGAGCCTCTTCTATAATGTGGACGACTGATATACTTGTATTTTAACATGTTTTTAGCTTTATTCCGCATCTATTTAGGTTAGATTCATGATCATTTAGACTAGTATTGGTGCATTCTCATGTTTCAGGTGATTGGAGCCATGGATGCAACTTACGGATCGAAAGGAGGTCGAAAACGTGAAGAAACGCCCTAAAACAGAGCGCATCGGTCAGGCACATCGGTCAGGAACAGAGCACCTGACCGATGCAAGGAGAGAAAAGAGGCAGGAACTTTTATCGGTCATGGCATCGGTCATGGCCTGACCGATATGTCCATATCGGTCAAGCATATCGATCAGACCTGACCGATGCAGACGATCTGGAAGTCAACTTTTTGAGCTATTTTTACTTTTTACCCAAAATTTAATTGGGTTAACCCAAATGTTTTAGGGTTAACCCAATGGATATTAGTGAGG
>OVBE01012466.1:0-13201 GCA_900406425.1 Iberis pinnata
TTATACTTTGTAAACATAGTTACTCCAAGTTAACCTAGTTATACCACGTAAACATAGCTATTCTAAATATCCTAGTTATACCTCTTCAGATGACTCGGATCCCGTCGATGAATAAGATGCCTTCCCCTCCACTACCTCCGCCGCCGCCGAGAGCTCAACGCGGTTCTTCTCCGTCACCGCCTAACACTCTTCATGGTCCTTGTCTCCAATAAGACGACGAAAGCTCGGGTTCTTCGTACGTGGTCCCATTATCCTTGTATTTCAACACAACCAATAACTTAAATTAAANATTCAAAGCTAACCTAATTATCCCGAACCCCAATCCCAATCTCAAACCCGAAGCTACCTTAAAAAATCGGCAATATAGCTTGAGGAAATCGTGAATGATTCGAAAAAAGAAAGAAAACAAGTATAAAATCGATGAAATCGGGATTGAGGATGAGTGGATAATCGATTTTTGTAAGAGAAAGAAAATCCTAAAAAACTCATAAATCTCGAAGCTTACCTTAAGTTTTTTTGTTAATGGAGAAGATGAAATCGATTATGACTTGAGAAGATGGAGAAAAACAGTTGAAATCCGAGAGAAATCGGTAGTGGGGAAGTTGAAAAGCTTGAATTTTGGATTATGGAGAGCAAATGAAGAAGAAAACCTAGTTACTCTCTATTTTCCCTCTATTTCGACACTTAGGGTTTTTTGAAGAAAAAAAAAATTTCAAATCGATTTGGATTGGATTAAGTAAACCGGCTCGAAATTGATTTTATTTTTGATTTTATGATGGTCGATCCGATTTTGAGTGGGTCGGGTGGATAGATCCGAAATGAGGTGTGGTTGGATTGTAAATATTTAGATTCATTAAAAGTAAGAGAAATATTCAGTAATTTTGTATTTTAATAATTAATTAAAAAAAATATATATATAACAAAGCTTTTGAGGCAAATTTTATTTAGATAGGACCTTATGAACTATTGTTCCAAAAAAAGGAGAATGAGAAATTCGAATTTTATGTCTTCCAATTTTTATTATATTTTGGAAAATATCATTTTCCTTTTCTTGAAAGAATCTCTACTGTTTCGTCTTCCATTGTTCTTTGAGTTTTGTGATTCAATGCATTTAGCGGCTGCTTGTATCTCCTGCTATACTCGCCCGGCGAACAATCTCTTAGCGAGGATCATCACAGCTCGAGCTTTCTCCGGAATCACCGAGAATCACCATCTCTTTTCTCTTCTACATCAATCCCCAAACGTTAAGCATTTACGCCATCTCCACGCTCGTCTTCTTCGTACATCTATCTATTCAAACGTTGTGCTCAGCTCCAAGCTAGTGCTCGCTTACTCCAAGCTTGACCATCTCTTTCCTACCTCGCTTGATGTCTTCTGGCACATGCCTAATCGCAACATTTTCTCATGGAATATAATCATCGGCGAGTTCTCCAGATCAGGTTTTGCGTCCGAGTCAATCGGTTTGTTTCTTCGTATGTGGCGAGAGTCTAGCCTTAGGCCTGATGATTTCACGCTTCCTCTTGTTCTACGAGCTTGCTCTGCGTCTCGGGAGGCAAGACTCGGGGATTTGATTCATGTGTTGAGCTTAAAACTTGGATTTGGAGCAAGTTTATTCGTCAATTCGGCTTTGGTGATTATGTACGTGGATTTGGGAAAAATCCTACATGCACGTCAGATGTTCGATGAAATTCCTATTAGAGACTCTGTTCTTTGTACAGCTATGTTTGGCGGGTATGTTCAGAAAGGTGAAGCCATCTTGGGTTTGGCTTTGTTCAGAGATATGATGTGTTGGGGATTCTCGCTTGATTCAGTGGTAATGGTGAGTTTACTTATGGCTTGTGGACAACTTGGGGCATACAAAGACGGGACGAGCGTCCATGGATGGTGTATCCGAAGATGCTCTAGCTTTGGCTTGAATCTTAGCAATGCCATAACAGATATGTACGTGAAGTGCTCAAAACTGACCTATGCGCACAACGTATTTGTAAACATGCCAAAACGAGACGTGATCTCTTGGAGCTCTCTAATTTTGGGTTATGGCTTAGATGGAAACATGGTAATGTCGATAAAACTCTTTGATGGGATGATCAAAGAAGGAATTGAACCCAATGCAGTCACTTTTCTTGGTGTTTTATCAGCCTGTGCACATGGTGGTCTTGTGGAAAAGTCGTGGCTGTATCTCAGACAAATGCAGGAATATAAAATATTTCCAGAGTTGAAACACTATGCTAGTGTGGTGGATTGTTTGTCTCGAGCGGGTCTTGTGGAGGAAGCAGAGAAGTTTATGGAAGAATTGCCTATGGAACCTGATGAGGCTGTAATGGGTGCGGTGTTGAATGGGTGCAAGGTGTATGGAAATGTACAAGTAGGGGAAAGGGTAGCGAGGAAGCTGATCAAACTTGAGCCTGAAAAAGCGAGCTACTATGTAACATTGGCTGGTCTATATTCAGCTACTGGTCGGTTTAATGAAGCTGAGAGTCTGAGGCAATGGATGAAAGAGAAACAGATTTCTAAGGTTCCTGGGTGTAGCTCAATATGAAAACTACGCCTCTTTTGTCTTTAGAGCCATAGTAACGTCTACCAAAACCATTTAATTGATCATACAAGATTTCTCAGACCAAAAATAGCAAACATCTGATGTCAGAAAATGGTACAAAGGATGGATAATTTATGTGGTCTTTCTCTCATGATTGTACAGCCAATTTCTGAAGATGTTCAAAAAAGACTTGCAGACTCACATCGTCAGTAAAGATTATATCTGACCCAGCCGACATCTCACTTGCATTGTTGTAAGTCGCTGATGGATTCAACTTTGCCAATAAAAACCTCGCCTACAGTTTTTATACAGTCAAACAAATGGAGCCCTTCTACTTATACATTTAAACATATATGTGAATAATATGCTCACCTGTGATCCATGTTGATCACACACAACTAGTCTCGGGACTGGGAAACGCTCATGGACTAACATCTCAGAATCCTCTTGAGGAGCTTCCAATAGCTTAGCAAATGCCTCGTGTTCAGGCTGATGATGATAACCCATGTTTCGCCATTGTGCTATAGTCATCCCATGGAATACAACAACACTGAAATATGCATCCAATAGAAGAATTCGGTCTGCTGCAATGGAAGCCACATCTAATAATGCTGGCTGAGGTGGTGAGCTGAATGTATATGATGTCAGCGATGGTTGGATCATGACGGTTGCATTTGAAATATTCTCACGGTTTAACAACATACGGAAGTATGCGGTTTCATCTGGACTGTTGTTAAAGACCTGCAACACCACCAAAGAAATCAATGATTAAACTTACTGTGTAGGTCAATTACATAAGGCATATAATTATCAAATCTAGTCTACCTGAACAAACTGTGATCGCCGCAGGTTAAACATGAACTGAGGGAACAAAGAAAAATATGGATTCAGCGTAAACGAGGATGGGTCATCCTTTCTATAGTCACCAAATTTTGAACACAGACGAATCAGAGTCCGATCAAGCCAACGAGTAGCATCAAAACCCTCCTGAGGTAATACATAATAAACTGTTTCTGTAAACAACATTATCACAAAATACAACAACACAAAACTAAATGTGCTGCTATAGCCTATAAGACAGAACTGCATAGCAACTATTACTAAGTAGTTTCACTATGCACCACACACATGGTACAGCTTATTATAGAGAGATAAAAGCTGGATATAGTATAGCCACAATATTTCCTCAAGAAAGATGCTACAGGGAAGTCCAGGACTTTGTCTCAATGAAGAACTGTAATACCGTCAATTTTGTTTTGTTTTATTTATATATGCATTAGCTGTGTGAACAAATAAAATTTGACTTCCAGTGGACATATAGAGGAACAGCTGAAGAAAGGTTCTGAACCCCTGGTAATAAAGTTGGCTATGCACAGCCCTTATCCGAGCAGCAAAAAAATAAAAGGACATGGTCATATGTTAAGCAATGAGAATATAAGCTGAAACATACCTCTGTTTCCATTTTTAAGGAAGCTAATCTTGCCATGACCACAGCAGCAGTTTCTTGATCAAAACCTTGCACAAGTTCCTAAGAATATTTACAGCAACCATTGTAATAAAATGTTAGCTAGAAAGAGAGCTTTACATGAATGGCACATACCCCTAACCACAATTATCATTGATTTTAAGAAATAATGAAATGTAAAAGAGTGGTTATCAAGCCGGTAATTACAACAATAATCGAATAAAATGTCAAAATCATGCAACCAACACTATAATACTGAGATTCGCATAATATGAATTTGAAGCGAAACTGGGAAAAAAGATTACACAATAAGGATTAGGAATCACATAAACTAAAGCATTAGGAATTATAGTCACTGTTATACCATATCAGTATTAAGGGATCCAATTTTATCCTAACCAACCAAACTTTATCCAAGAAACCAATTGTGTACAAATATTGAGAATCAAATGGTAAGTTACTCAGAAAAACACAGACAATGACAAACACAGATGGTGAGTTATGCAGAAAGCAAGATACCGACGAAGTACGAACCTCTGTGCTCACAGCAGTATCTACCCACTGTCTGGTTACAGTTGTAACTCGGAGCAATGTTTGACCTTCAGGGTTTTGGTAACTGCAAACCAGTCAAGAACAGTTAATCCAATGCTTCTAATGATAATGTAATAACATAACTTCAAAGTGCCAAAAGACAAAAGCTAACAGAATACCTTGTAACAAACTGCAAATAAAATTGAGGATTTACAGCCCCAGGAGCATTTGAACCCGTTGAGGATAAATCAAAGAATACAGTCAAGCAAGTATTCTTATCGAGGCCACATAACTTCCAAGCATTTGTATTCCCCTCTCCAATGACCGTGTCTGCAACACTAGAACCTTTCTGCAAGGCTCCAAATAAAAAATCAATTAATATCAGACAGCTCTACTCGTGCACCAAGCACAAAGGAAACATCTCGAAAGAAATGGATTCAAAACTTTCCAAGAACACCATGTATAACCTTTTCTAATGATGAACAAGGCCCAATAACCCCTTGAATTTTAATGCCTTTGGAACAATTGATCTCAAGTGTGCCACTGAAAACGAAAGGCTTAGAAGTTAGTTATTACTAAAGTATGCAAAATACTATCGTAGCATATAAGCAGTATTGTGCATAGTGCTCCACAAAAAAGGGTCTTGAGATGCCAAATTCCTTATCTTGCAACACCAACTCAACAGAAGAAGTTATAGTTATGTATTGATACAGAAGCAGAGAAGAAACCAACTTAAAGCAGAGGCCAAGAGACTGCTCGCCATCTTCAAATACTCACTTGAAAGAATCTTTAAATACGGAATGGCCAAAACTTTCAGATAGAACAACAAGGCCACCGGTACTTTCCACTGCAACTTTCATTTCAGCAACCCCAACCTAACTATACCCAAAATGCAACAGCAAAGACAACTATAGTTAGGTGTCGAAATCTATAACAAAAAAATGATAGCAAAACGGAATCATTTGATAGACAGGACAAGTAGAGCGTTAACAACCCTGAGGCTAAGAAGAAATGATGGCACTGGATTTCAAAAAAGATGTAAAGGCTATTATCTACATAAGGGCACTTTCGTGCACAACCGCCAACATCTGCAAAATTAACGACACATTAATACCTGATCAAGTGCAGAAGCGAAAAGGTCCAACACATGACCCTGAGCCACCAGCTGCTTCGCAATACTATCATAAAACTTGACAGCTTTTTTATAAAAAGGAGCTGCATCTTTATCTAGATCTTTGTGGGAACGCACAGGATCTGACAAATCCTTTGAGATAATCTGAAAAAAAAAAAAAAAAAAAAAATTNTGATTACATTTCACGGAGGATGTGATGAAACTTGACAGTGTCATTAACAGAGGATACAACAATCTCTAACCGTTCCAGGACCCTCTGTACATGGACCACCGACTAAAGCTACAATTCTAGCGCCAGTTCCAGGTAAGCAAGCTCCAAGCAATCCTGCAGCTACGCTCAATGCCACACCTGTGCAACGTTGGGGACGATGACCTGGCTGAAGAGGCCACTGGTCTGTTTGCAGCTCATCCAAAAGCTACATACCAAACATTAAACACAACAATGTTCAAAATCCATGTTACAACATGAATCTAATCAAAACCATTACCCACCAAGTCTAATGTGTATTCGCACTCCGAAGCAGGCAGCAGGAATCTGTTCACACCGGCACTCTGAAATCCGTTTTGCGCTCCTTTAGGAAATCCCGAAGCAGGAGCTCTCCTTGAGGAAGTACCAAGCCCTAAGTTATCCAAAATTTGATCCTTTGAGACTTCTTTGTTGCCTTTGAAGACGAAAACTTTAGACATCTCGGAGAATCCCAATTCATGGACATGAGCTTGGGTACCAAACGACACGAATCCTACCAAAGCATTTTCAGGAAGCAATCCGATCGCCCGCTTGAGAGCTGATTTGGAGAATCCCAATTCTTCCTCGATCATACAGGTGTCGAGAACAAACACGAAGACTGGCGGAGGTGGTTGAGGCGAAGACGCGACGGATGGAGGTAAAGTGTACTCAACAGTGGTGTACTGAGGATAAAGCTCGCCAGGGAGATTGTTCTCGGAGATCATATGGTAGTGAGGAGGGAAATGATTTCGCTGGTAACAGAAAGGACAGATCCAGATCTTAGCGGTGAAATCAACGCGAGCGAAGGCGTTGAGAGCAGCGTTGCAGGTCCGGCATTTGAGCGGGGCATAAGGGAGAGAAGGAATTTCGGAGTGACGGCGGATCGGAGAAATTGAGGCGGCGAGTGGAATTACGCACTTGCTAGCTTCAACTTTAGTACGAGGCCAAACATTCCAAGTCATACGAACTCCATCGATCCCTTCAGGATCCGTGTTCACCATCTCCGCCATTGTTTGCCTCAGATCAGATCGAATTGATAATTCTTGTGGAGTCGCAGGGAAATCACTCGCAGGTCAATTCGATTTAACTCTTTTCTAAATATTGCACAAATTTAATTAAAGAAGAAAATCAACTCAACGATACTACAAATCTCTTATCAATTAAATTTCACGTCATTTTCCAATTTAGGTATATACAAATTCATTGTAGGATGCAACAATACTCGTTACAAGGTAAGATACTAAGGAATAGTAAAATTTACACAAAGTTGAAGTTAAACATTATATAGTTGATGAACCTCCTACCAATATAGGAGAACACTCCCATTAACAACATTAGGAAGACCAACAGCAAATAGATGTTCTGGTTGCCATAAAACTTTGTTTAGAGGGGTCAATTATAAATTAAACCAAGAAATTAAAAAATATTAGTTAAGATTACTTTGTGTCCAAAATGGTTTAGATTACTTAAAAATGGTTATGTATGGAAATTGAACTTAGCTAAAAGGAGTCATTATGATACACAATTGCAATTGTGCCGCTGATCAACCAAGTTTTAGGATACATATAATTTTTATAAAATTAGTGGGGTGTCAATTGAACCCCTAGATATTTTGTTCCAAATTAGACACTATTATAAATCTAATGAAAATTAGACGATGACTTAAAACAAAAACTGAACATATACAAGTAAACTAAGGTGGTTTGGCTACCACTAAAATTTGGTTGCTATACAACTTGTTCTGCCTACAGTTTATCAATTATATCCTATAACCTGTTACGTTATCGTTTTTTCAATTTGCATTGGCTACAACTCCGAAGATAAGAACGTTTCTCTGGAAAGCCTTAGTAGATGCTATCTCAATAGGTGTACAATTGGCATTACGAGGATTCCAACAAGCTCTTCACTGCCCATTTAGCTTCTTAGAGAATAGTGAGAAAAAAAGAGAAAATTGAAATCTTGTTTCTATCGTTTTGGCGGCATGATCGTGTAGTAAGGCGGGGGAATGTAAATCCTTTTTTCCAGTTCAACTTGCTAGCGCTTGGGTTACATGCAGTGGCAGACCCAGAAATATTTTTTACCGGATTCATTAAATAGAAATTTTAATATAAATATAAATATTAATTAATATATTAGATTTATTTATTAACAAAATCAAAGAAAATTGTATATATATTTTTATTGCATTTACAATAAAAATAACACTATAGAAATAAAATTTCTTTTCATATTTTATTAAATAAGTACACATACATAATTATATTAGTAGCTTTTAGTTACTTGTTTTGCAAGAAAATATTAGTTACTAAATTATAAACTGACCAAACACATGAAATTTAATATGTTAAACAATAAAAATTATCTTTTTTAAAAACTTTTACATGTAAATTAATATGGCAAACAAAATAGGATTTTCTTGGATAAAATTGTTTTGAAAAATTTATGAGAGAAAGCATTAGACAAAAACAAATTGTACAATAGCTTTTTCTTAGAAAAATTGATAAACAAAAAAACAAGAAAAAACATTTAAGTTTAGTACTAGTCAAAATACTAATAAAGCTAAATCACACCAAGATGAATTGAATCCATTACTTGAACATACAAAAAACACAACACGTACCATTAGGACACAAAATTATTAGTACTAATTAAAAGAAATTTTAATAAAGTTTAGGGTGTCACTTGACATCTCATCTTACAAAGTGAGTTCGCCATTGGTTACATGCCTTGACTATCAGAGAAAGGCTTCCAAGTGCATCATTCCTCAGCATGAAACTTTATGTTTTTTCTATTCGACTACTAAAACCAATAAAAGAGATTTAAAAATGACTACATAGAATGTATTTCAATCCACCACACTCAGTAGGGGATTTCAGTCCGAAAGAAAGTAATCGACCTTCTACGCCATTGCAGTTTTACGTCTCAAGTTTAGGACTTAGAGCCACTGTCACCTCTAATCATAATCCCATACACATCTTTCATGATTTTAATGATCCCTGCGAAAATATCTCAAAGCTTACCCCTTGTGAATCTCCAATCTTCTCATATCTTTGTGGGAACCGAAATTCGCAATGTCGATTTTCGTTGGTTACGAAAAATCAGAGCGAACCCTAATTTTCCAGAGATCCCGGATTTCTGTGAGTCAAACGTAAAAATATCAGAATACGTAAGTGATTAATACAACTATGAATTTAAGAACGCAAAAGAGGGAAATAGAACTCTTATTCTGAATCGGTGCATGAACGTGTTACAACATGTGATAGTCTTGGCCATATGAACTGTTGGCGGTTATCCTAGATCTAGCAACGGAGACTGATAAACATAGTTGAGTCCCAGCTTGCTAACAAATGCGAAAAAATAATCTAAAGCCCTAAGTATTTTGGTGTGGAAAGTTGAACGTGTATTTAACGTGTATGTGCCCCTTTCTCTTCTTCTATCTTATATAGGCTTCGGGATTGATCCATCTTCCTTTTCTGTCTTTCGTTCTTTCGTGGAAATCTTCCTTTCTTGATTGACTATTTTGCGGAAATCTTCCTTTTCTTGATTTCTTCTTGGCTTGCAGGACAAGTTTCGACCGTCATTTTGCTTGCTCGATTCTCCTCTAGAATTGTAAGTGGACCATTATCGTATTATAGGCCTTGTTGGGTTGTCTTACAATTTAGGTGATTTTTACGGTTCTCGTCGTGAAACTGAGCTTATGTACGTTGATACGACCGAAACCTCTGCGGAAATATTATATTGATACGTAAGTAAAATAATATTGACGTTTATGTTATCAGTCGATGATTTATATGGTTGATCGATACTGGACGATTTTGCGATTCTTTCGCAAATCGCAAGAAGTTATCGTACGAAAAGAATAAGTTTTACGAACTTTATCGTAAGACGTCAACGGAAGCTCGGAGCAATAAGAGACAAAAGGTGACTGGAAGAGATAAAAAATGTGTGTGCGATTCATCTCACCAATTAGCGAGATGAATGATTCTTTAGATTCATCTCGCCAGTTGACGAGATGAATTTCTCTGATTCATCTCGTCAACTGGCGAGATGAATTCTTGCTCAGATTCATCTCGCCAATTGGCGAGATGATTGCTTGTTTAGATTCATCTCGCCAACTGGAGAGATGAATGCTGGTTCAGATTCATCTCGCCAACTGGCGAGTTGAATGCTTTTCAGATTCATCTCGCCAGTTGGCGAGATGAATTTCTCCGATTCATCTCGCCAGTTGGCGAGATGATGAATGCTTGTTCATATTCATCTCTCATGTTGGCGTGATGAATTTCTTCGATTCATCTCGCCAATTGGTGAGATGAATTCTTGTACAGATTCATCTCACCAATTGGCGAGATAAATGCTCCCCGATTCGTCTCGCCGACTAGCGATATGAACGTTTGTTGATACGATCCTGTAACTATTCCCCTTGGATCTTTATCTTTGAATGAAGATTTTTGGACAGAAACTCAATTTTAAGTGAATAACAGTTTCTGGAACTTGATGGTAATAGAATATGGATGAAATAGAGATGAGAAAGATGATAAAACAAACAAAAGATGATGATCTTTTTTGAGAGTTGAATGGATTCTCAAAAGATTGTGCTTGTAAGAGAAATCCAGAATTCTGGTGGTTTGGCTCTCACCACTTAGAATTGTTTTGAGTCAATAGTATAAGGGTTTTAGAATGAAAGTTGATTGATTTTATTGATAGATTTCAATCACATTATTTAGAAGAAGAAAAAGGTACATGCACCTTCTCTTGGAAATAATAGAACAGTTTTAAATGCTGGAAATTAAATGAAAGCATGCAAAAGGTTGGTTGTTGAGTCTAACTTCGAAATTCAAATGCTTTCTAAGTAAAATAGATATTTTCTACTTGTGATCAAGTAATAACTAACTAACTTAGGCGAAAGTGAATTCTCAAGCCTCGTTAAAAACCTTTGCATAGAAAACTCATTGGGACAAAACCATGAATAGGAAAATCGTGCAAGATAACCACTTAGTTACTTAGTGTATTAACTTGATCTTCTTCGTCATTTGCATAGGTGTAGATGTTGTAGATGTCCCTTGGTGTTGAGTCTCCTAGCTTCTTCCTCTTGAGTGAACTCTTGACTCCTTTAGCTAACTCCTTAACCTTAGCTCTAGTGTTACTCCATCTATTACTTTGAAAGCTTCTTCTAAATCTTGCATCTCCTCTATCTCTTCATCTGTTGAGTCTTCTTGTGAGTAGGTGGTTGGAATCACATCATCCTCTCCCACTTGAAAAGGATTTGACCTCAAATCTGAATCTTCAACATAAGGAATAAGATCAGAAGCGTTGAATGAATTACTCACATTATACTTTCCTTGTAGATCAATTTGATAGGCATTGTTGTTAATTCTCCTCGTCACTTTGAATGGTCCATCGATTCTAGGCATCAACTTAGACTTCCTTTCAGCTGGAAATCTTTCTTTCCTTAGGTGAACCCACACTAGATCGCCTTCCTCAAAGATCATCTCCTTTCTTCCCTTATTAGCTTGTTTAGCATACAATCTGGTTTTATGCTCTATGTTCTGCTTAGCTTTCTCATGTATTTTCTTAACCTGTTCAGCTTAATTCTTTTCATCTAAGTTGCATCTTTCACTTAAAGGTACATAAATAAAATCCAAAGGAGATAAGGGATTAAATCCATAAACAATTTCAAATGGTGAAAACATTGTGGCAGTATGTTGTGCATGATTATAAGCAAACTCAACATGAGGCAGACATTCTTCCCAAAACTTTAAATTAAATCTTACCAACATCATAAGCAATGTAGATAATGATCTATTTACCACTTCAGTTTGGCCGTCAGTTTGAGGATGACAAATAGTAGAAAATGTCATATTGGTACCTAACTTAGCCCACAAAGTTTTCCAGAAATGACTAAGAAATTTGGTATCTCTATCCGAAACTATCACCCTAGGCATTCCATGTAATCTCACAACTTCTCTAAAGAATAGATTAGCAACATTAACAACATCATCAGTCTTATGGCAAACTATAAAATGAACCATTTTAGAGAATCTATCTGCAACAACATAAATGGAATCCCTACCATTTTTAGTCCTAGGAAATCCTACCACAAAATCCATAGAGATATCAGTCTAAGGATGTAATGGAATAGGCAAAGGAGAATACAAACCATGCGGTTGAACCTTAGACTTAGCATGTTTTCAAATAACACATCTAGAACTAATTTTCTCAACATCTTTGCGCATGTGAGGCCAATAAAAATGATATTGTACAGCTTTAAGAGTCTTTGTCACACCAAAATGTCCAGCAAGACCACCTCCATGAGATTTCCTGACTAGTAATTCTCTCACAGAACCATTAGGCACACAAAGTTTATGATTATAAAACAGGTAATCATCTTGCCTACAATAGTTTCCACTAGAAAAATTTTCACAATTCTTGTAAGGTTCACTAAACTCCTGATCAGTTTTGTATAATTCCTTTAACAGTTCAAATCCTATGAGTTTAGAATTTAGAGAAGATAGAAGAGTGTACCTTCTAGACAATGCATCAGCTACTACATTGTCTTTACATTTTTTTGTACTTAATGACATATGGAAAATTTTCTATAAACTCTATCCATCGAGCATGTCTCTTGTTAAGCTTTTGTTGTCCTTTGAGATGTTTTAGTGACTCATGATCTGTGTGAATGACAAACTCCTTGGGCCAAAGATAATGCTGCCAAGTTTGTAATACCCTCACCAATGCATAAAGCTATTTATCATAAGTAGGATAGTTGATTGTTGATCCTCCGAGTTTCTCACTAAAATAAGCAATTGGTTTCTTATCATGCATCAAAACAGCTCCAATTCCAATACCAGATGCATCACATTCTATTTCAAAAGTTTTCAAGAAATCTGGTAACATAAGTAAAGGAGAATTAGTAAGCTTCTCTTTGAGGGTCTGAAATGCTTTTTCTTGAGCTTCTTACCATTTGAATCCCACTTATTTCTTAATCACTTCAGTAAGTGGTGCTGCTATAGTACTAAAGTCTTTGACAAACCTCCTATAAAAACCAGCAAGTCCATGAAAACTTCTCACTTCTCCAACAGTATTAGGACTTGGCCAATCTTTAATGACTTTTATCTTCTCCTCATCGACTTTAACACCATCTACACTTACTACAAAACCAAACAAGACAAGGTTATCCGTACAAAAAGTGCATCTACTCTAATTAGCATAGAGAGATTTGATAAACAGAGATTTGCTAATCCATTTTCTAGCAAATACTTAAGTTTAATTATGTCATTAAGTACTTAAGATATCATCCAAATTCAGGTAAAG
>OVBE01012468.1:515-13373 GCA_900406425.1 Iberis pinnata
CGGGATAGGCCACAGCGTGTTTCGGGTTTCGATATTAAACCGCCGGTTGAGTCTGTCACGAATCCGGAGGTGGTGGTCCCAACGGTAGCGTCGGAGAGACAAGGGAATGGAAATGTCGAAACTGAGACAGAAGTGGCTTTAGCAAAACCAGTGGTTGATGAACCTTAAAAAATCAAAGACTCCAAATTGATATCAGAAATCAAAATTCATCCCAAAATTTTCATGTAGTTTTTTTTCTTCCCCATATTATGNAATTAGGTTTTAGATTTTGTATTTTTAAACGATTTTTTTTTTTAAGTTATTTTATCCTATCTTTTATCTATTTTCTATCAATTTAATTATTGAAATTGTATTCATAATTACAAGTTTCTTTTTTTCCGGCTAAGAATATGTTATTCAATAAAATCTTTAGTTTACAATTGACTTAAGCAAATTTGGACAAGAATAAAAAATACAAGTACATCAGCACACACATTGGCCTTTTGATTGTGATATAGAAATGAATAGAATTGAAAAATTGGACCCATTGTTTGATTTTCTGAACCACATAATTGGAGCGTAGATTGAGAAGGTTGCCATTCAAAGTTTGATTTAAAGACATGTTGTCTCCATCAAGATCACACGCCGATACCCAAGTATCCATGAACATTGAGTTGTATTTGGTCGATCGTCGTAGAGATCGACCAAATCAGAATCTGATTTGGTCGATCTCTACGATCTCCCAATAAGTTGCCCATAATAAAGTATTTCCTTCCGCCTTTTGGATATCGTTCCTACCCTTAAAAGTCCCTAACCCGCAGTGTAGTACCCTACCCTTATGATTTTGTGTGATCTAGCCCAATCCTGAGTGTTGATTACCTTCTTTGTGACTTACGTCATAATTGCATTTAACAAAGGATGGAGGAGGAGGTTGCTAATGGTGTGACTACAAACGATTGACTAACAGAAATGTGCACATAAAATGAACTTCAAGCCAAGCTAAAGTGTCAGCAAATGCCAAAAAAACGTAGTGTATGTGGTGATAGCACGTGAAGTAAACAACAGAATATTACGAGCCTTCCACAATCTCCAATGAATTAAAAAAAAGGAAAATATTACGAGTCTTCCACAATCTCCAATGAATTAAAAAAAGGAAAAAACTGTAAAATACGTGGAGAAGGAGCATATTGTAGGTGCCTCAGTAGCAAAAGTAGCATGTCACAACAATTGGACTTAAGATTGAAATATAGCCAGGAATCAAGACTCGATAAACGCATACACTCTGAGCAAAAGGACAAGAAAAAAGATATGGTACTTAGAATCATAATCATGCCAACATCGAACACATAGAGGATTGAGAACCATATGTCGATGTAGTAGATTAGTAGAGACAACAAGAGAATTAGTGCACATGCGCCATAACAAAATGTTGCATTTTCGGTTGTAATCTTGATTTCTTGATTGATGTTACTAGTTCCTTTGAAAATGGCATTTGCAACGAAGAAATTTCCGAAGAAGACAACAAGGTTTTAGAGATTCTGTATCCAGATTTGACTGAGTAGATTCATCAGAGGTGAAATGTCAAAAATAAGAGTCAGAGCTTTGATGTCGGGTTAAAAAAATAATGAACAAGATGATGACCACAAGAATCAACATAAGACTGTAAGGCGTTATCATTCCAACATGGTTAACCTAGTGTAATGAGATCACTTACATTGAGTGGTTGAGAAGCTCTAGACTTTAAGCAAGGAGGACGTACATGCCAACACTGTAACCAATTTGGTTCAGACATAAGAGTTTGAGTACCATCTCCATATTTCTTGATGAGCCATATTATAACAATTTTTCTCCAAACATGAGTGATTGCCAGGCATACAAAGGATTATAACCCATTTTGGCTTCAAGGATTGAACAATGACAAAAGTAACAATGTTTAAGTGTACGATAGAGTAGACAATTGGGACAATGCAACAATTTCCAAACCTTACTAGCTAAAGAGCTTGATTAAAGCGGTGTAAATCGCGAAACCTCAGACCACCACATGGTGTAGGTTGCGATAAACGCTTCCATGAGAACCAAGCCATACGTTGTCTGTTTACAGTAGAACCCCACCAGAATTGTGATAACAAGCTGTTAATTTCATCACAAAGTTTAAGAGGTAACTGGAAACAATTCATAGAATAAGTCGACATAGATAAAGCAATGCTTTTGATGAGAACTTCCTTTCCTAAATTTTATAAGAAACGATTTTTCCGGCTCGAGAGTTTATAATGGACTCTGATGCATATATAATTGAACATTTCCTTCTTATTTTGTGAAAATTTTCACTACTCAGGTAAATCCAAGTATTTTCCTCCTCCTCCAGTCTTCGAAATGCTTAGAGTAGACTTAATCAAATTCCTAGTATATGAGTATACCTTAGAGCCAAAGGTAATCGTAGACTTGTTGAGATTGATGATCTGACCCGAAAATTCGTAATCTTTAATGATTTTTCAGAAGATGTAAAGAGTTTTGTTGATTAGCTTTAATAAAGAATAGAGAGGCATCTGCAAACAGGAGATGAGAAATAGGAGGACCTCCTTTACTAATACTCAAACATTGCAGAGACTTACGCCATGGACTATCAGTAATCAAGACACTTAAGAAATCACTCGCGAGAATAAAGAGATATGGAGACAATGGATCGCCTTGTCGAAGCTCGCGTTCTGGCGCAAAATGATGATACGAACTACCATTAATCATTACAGAGAAAGATGTTGAACTAACACATTGCATGATCCAAGATATCCATTGAGAATTGAATCCATTTTGAACCAACACTGCGTATAAAAAACTCCATTCAAGATGGTCGTAAGATTTGCTAACATATGTTTTGACCGCCATGTATTCATTAGCACAGCTTCTTTGAGATTTCAGAGCATGAAAGGTTTCGTGAGCAAGAAAAACATTGTTTGTGATACTTCTGCCAAGCGTATAAGCTACTTGATGTTCAAAGATGAGAGAAGACATTAAAGGCTTTAAACGTGTCACTAGGTTCTTTGAAATACTTTTGTAGAGAACATTACACAAACCGATAGGTCAAAAGTCTTGCATTGTAGTTGGATTAGCAACATTGGGAATGAGACACATGTTTGTATGATTTGAACCATAAGGCAAGACACCAGTTTTGAAAAAAGATCGAAACTCTGAAATTAACTGAGTTTTTATGATGGACTAATACCTTTCTTAAAACATTGCTGTAAAACCGTCGGGACTAGGGGCTTTTGTGCTTCCAACCGCGTGAGCTGCATTATAGATATCAATTTATGAGATTTCAGAAGTGAGAGAGGTATTCATTTTATCTGTAACAACATGTGTAATGATACTAAGAATGGCAGAAGAGAGTTCTGGTGTAGTATAATTGAACAGATTCTCAAAATATGATTTAGCTACATTGGCAATTGCCTTGTTTCCTTTTACAGTAGTGTCAAATTGTGTTTGTATAGCAAATATTGAATTTCTTGCCCTTCGATTCTTAGTGACTGAATGAAAGAATCGAGTATTGCGATCTCCTTACGATAGCAGAGTATTTTTGTTTCCAAAAGTCTCTTCCCTTTTGTATTCTGCATTCAATTGCGCTTGAAGCTGATGAATATCAGTTACTAGAATGGCTCTATTGGTCATTGCTAAGTTAATTATTTCTTTGAGAGATGTAATATTTGAACAAGCATAAAGGTTTATTTAGGCGCTTCCATTGTGAGATGGAGTCTCGACAAGATGCAAGACAATGCATAAAGGAAGTTGATTGTGGTTTTAAGAGTCAATTTTGTTGAATTACAGACTCAAACTCAGGGACATCATAAAGGTTAAAATCAAACTTGAATAACAATTTCTCAGTTTCAATGCTGGATCGCACAAAGATATTACTAGGTCGATGATCTGATTCATTTATCTCCAAGAACTTGATGTTTGAGGAAGGATATGTCGCTTTCCATTCGTTATTAACCATAGCTCTATCCAAATAGCATTCGACCGTATATCTCCTACGCCTGCCCACCCAAGTCATATTGTTGCATGTGAAAGGGAGATCAACTATACCACAAATTGAAACCATTGTACGATAGGGAACATAAGCCTCTCTGCTTTCCCCCTCTCTTTTCATTGGGATGTAAGATTTCATTAAAATCTCCACAAAGTAACCAAGGACCCTTTTGATTTAGACTTATACGCTGAATCTTTTCCCATAAAAATATGTCTATCATTACGATTTGGGTCTCCATATAAGAATTATATATAGAAGGAAAATCCAACTTGATTGATAGTACAATCCAACAGGAGAAACACATATTGTATTACAATACCCTAATTGAACAGCAATATCACGAACATTGTCATATTCATTCTTAGTTTCGGTGAGAAAGAGAAGAGTCAGAGAGTAAATTCGCTTTATCTCCTTTAGGCGTCAAATTATCGGGGTACCTTTTATTCTCCGGCTATTCCAAAAGGCTATATTCATGGATCACTTAGTGGCTTATGGTCCACCAAACTTTCACCTTGCGATTCCGGAGTCTTAGTCTCTTGAGGGAATATGTTTGTTGTCGAAGAGGAGCTCGACTTGAAGAAGAACCAAGTGTTGTGCTCAACCGCTTCTGCCCCTGATCTCTGGTGAAAGTAAGTCTGTTATAGATAGTCTTCATCATTAGAAACTCTTTAAGTCTCAGCAAAAACCGTCTATGGGAGAGTGAAAGATTCTGCATTGTCTTCTGCTTTGCGCTTATTATTGATGTTTGAACTCTCACCATGGTCTTCATCATTTGGCATGGGCCAGTCTTGTGGTGGAGACGGTGGTTTAGGATCATCCTCATCAGCGTTTGCATCATCGTTATCATCATCATCATGAGGAGAAACATGTGGAGAGTTTTTCCCTTGAACGCAAGCTGAAGTGTCATGACCAAGTAGTCCACAAGCGAAACATAAGTTTTGTAATTTTCCATATTGAAACTTCAGTGTGACCACCTCATTACCAAAGCGAAATTGCCTCTGGAATTCGAGTGGATACGTGATTTTCCAAAGCGATTGGGCACGAACATAGTTCACCACATGGCCTCATTCTCCTGCAAGTGTTCAAATACAATCCCAATTCCATACATGTGTTGACCACCATTTCCAGAGTAATACTTCAATGGGATTCCTCTGATTTGGATTCAGAAAGGAATGAATTCCAAATCCGTTGCAATCAAATTAGGAGTCCACTTCTAAAGAATGACCATCCAGTCATTGAAACTCCATGATCCACACCTCAGCACACCGAGAAGGGATTCTTAAGAGGGGAACATGAACTGAATTGAGTTGTCCTCCAAAATACGGCATGTGACATCTTCACTTGCACCTCATAAGCGCGACATCGTAGTAAACATGGCTCGGATGTTCTTTTTGGAGGGATTCACAGGTTTACCAAGGAGGCTAAACTATGTTTGGCGAGAAACAGAAACACACATATCTTCAAGTAGATCAATGATTGCATTATTGACACCCAAATTGATGTGTTGGATTTGTGTTGAAGGCGATCAACCATAATCAAAATAAACATAAAGAATTCGAAGGTGAGTGAAGAGAACAAAAGAACATTCCATAGTAGAAAAATACATTTATATAAGTTGTTGCTGAAGTAACCGTCAAAAACAAAACTGTCAAAGAAAAATGGATGGTAGTTACAAACAAGAATCGGCGGTTAATCGGAAAAGGTGTAGAGAGAACAATGAATCACGATTGAAATCGCATCGCATCCATAGAGAAAAAACCGCCATCGTTCAAGTTGTAGTTTTGCAATATATTTTCTAATTCATAATTACAAGTTTTGTTTAATTTTATCGTAAAATTCGATTATGATATTAAAAAAATATTCGATGAAAAGAAACATATAATATATAAAGAACCACAATATTTTTTTTTAAAAATTGCTCCTAATTTGATGATAAAATATTACAAGTGATAACCATTATACCATTTAATCTTCAAAACAAAGTTGCATCTTCCTCATATGGTTACAATGTTTTATGCTTATTAGAATTTCAAAAATTCCACAAAAATACTCAACAATAAGATCAAGACAACAATGACACATCATTTGTCCTAACATTAATCACTTTTCTTTTTCCACCACATGATTTGTCTTCTTCTTAACATAATTCTTAGAATGAAAATTAAAAAAAAGAGCCAATAACGAAGCATTAAACGCAGCGTTGAAACACCAACCCCAAATCCCAGAACAACCCGACCCAAAAAAATGTTCTCGAAGCATCCAACCAGATAATCCAAAACTAAACACAAACTGAACAATCTGACAATTCGTAACTAACCTCTTCCACTTTGGTCTAAATCCAACAGCACATAGAAAATAATAACCATACATAATCACATGAACTGTCGAATTCGTCACAAGAGCAATCGGAAACATTGATTGTTTAGTTTTTAACCAAAGATAACACATAATCACAACCGTTGAATGATGATACACGTGGAGAAATGATAACCGTTGGATTGATTTACCAAGTATGATTAAAAGTGTATCACCAAACTCGAGAATTTTCGAAAGGTAAAAAATTTGGGCCCAGAAGAATAATGGGCCTATGGGCTTTACATCAACGGGGAAACAAATCGCGTGAAGGAAACGCGCCGTCGTATTTGATTGAGATATTGAGAGTGTACAACCAACGGCCATGATTAAAGAAAGGAGACAAAGGGTTAAACTATGTACGGCTGTGATTGGTTTGAGAATTTTGGGTTTTAGTAAAGGGAGTGAATTTATGGTGGATTTGAGGAGGAATGTGACGGTTAAGTAAACGGAGATTACGACGGTGAGGAAGAAGATTGTTGAGCCAAAGGTTTCGTTTTTGATCCATTTGAAATTGGAGATTTTGGGATGGGTTACGAGCCAGTAGGTTAAGGTTGATGCCATTGAGAAGAAATTGAGTTAGGGAATGTTACGAAGACGTTTAAGGGGACGGTGGGTTTTGAATTTTTCCGGTGAAGTTGGAAAGATAAGGTTTAGAGAGACGAATGAGTCTAAAGTCTAAAACCAATCAGCTTATCTATAGAGATTTTGAGTGGGTCCTACTGAATAATTACACTTTTTCGAAATGTGTAACTTTTTGGTTTTTATTTTTTCCCCCATAAAAACATGAAATCTCCAAGGCCTACAAGCCCAACAGAAGAAAAAAAAAAAAAAAAAAANCTATGAAACAGAGAAATACCATTGAAAATGCTATGAATTTAAGTATTAACTATGGCTATTCTCTGCTAAAATTGTGAGTGAGGCAAGAGGGATGATCTCTAGCAAGGTATGAGTGCATACGTTTGTCCTTAGTGACACTTAACGCTATAAGAAAGGCTTATATGTTAGTAGAACGAGTTTTAAGCACAATTCGCCGCTTGGAGAAGGAGTTAAGGATGTATCTTATCTCATCAGAGTAAGCAGCCAGTTCTAGAAAGAGAAGTGGTTGTCTAACCGCTGAGATTAGCTCAGGACTTTCAAAAGCAAAGATGATGTTGTTGAAATTCATATCCTTTAGGCTAGACGCCGACCATTTAAAATTCTTCACTACTGCATCATTAAGGGAAGTGATGCTAGTGAACGCATACATGTCGTGTAACAAGACAGTACCTGAGTGGTTACGAAGAACCCAAGAGCCACCTACTAAGCAAGTTGAGTGGTCCCAAGAAATGCTAATGTTACATTTGAGTCAGGAAGGTTTTGGTCTGAATCATCTCTTAGGCCGAGAAAAAGCAGAAGGTAAACTGATTTCCTGACTAGTTCTTGCAACCTCTTTAGCACAAGACCACATCTCAGCTTCAGAGGCTGATTTGATATTAGCCTATAGAAGACAGAATGAGGACCCTTCTATGGATATCTTATTCATGTTTTCCATAGGCCCCAAATAACCCATGGAAAGGCTCTCTTAACTACAATAGGGATACTCTTGTTCTGGTTGGTAGAGAGGAAGTGAGAGATGTTCTCATACAAATAGGATTGGTGAAAGTCTCCTTCTGGAAGGGGGAAGATTGCTAATGCCTAGGCTTGCCTTGCCACTGGACAAACAAACAAAATGTGATTGGTTGTTTTATTATCATGGCCACAATAAGCACACCTGTCATCTAGTTTAAGACCTCTCTTTTTCAAGTTTGTAAGTGAGGGAATTGATGAGCTTAAAGCTTTCCGTAAGAAAGATTTGATATTGAGAGGAGCTCTTAGTTTCCACACTTGTTGCTTAAGTGGGCTTAGTGAAGGGAGGGCAGATAGTGCTTCTTTGAGAGTTTTGTTGTTGGAGTTGAAGGCTAAAGAGTAGGCTGTTTTGACAGAGAAGCAGCCTGATCTGGTGAGTGGGCAGTACCAAGAATCATTGCGGTGTACTGCTGGTCTAATTCTTAAAATCTTTGCAATGTCCTCATCAAAGAAGAGCATATGAAGTTTTTGTTTATCCCAAGTTCTGAGATTTGGATCTATAAGATAAGAGACTTTAAGATCCAGTTGGATAATCGGCTGTTTGATTAAGGGATGACTTCTATCTTCTGATTCTAACCAGGGATCTATCCATACTAAGATAGAGGAGACATGCTTATCCGTCTTTTAATCCCTTGATCTAACAGTTTCTTTCTAAAGAGAATTCTCCTCCAGGAAAATGAGGGTCTAGAACCTAAAGTAGCTTTTAGGAAGTTTTGTTGGGGGTGATATCTGCTTCTCAGGAATCTTGCACAAAGGCTTTCAGGATGATGGAGAAGGCGCCATGCTTGTTTACCAAGGAGGGCTTGGTTAAAGCTTTCAAGGTCCTTCAGCCCTATTCCTCCTTCTTGTTTTGGCAAGCAGAGTTTAGACAAGGCTACCCAGGTAATCTTTTTATGATTTTCTGAGCTGTTCCACTAGAATGAAGACAAAGCTTTAATGATGCTTTGATAAGTTGATTTTGGCAACTGGAAACAGGACATTACAGATACTGGCAAGGCTAGAGCTACTGCCTTTAGAATGACTTATTTGCCACCATGAGAAATCAATTTGGAGTACCATCCTGATATTCTACCTTGAAATTTAGCTCTTAAGTAATCCAAAAGCTTAATTTTTGAACCTGAAAAAGCCTCAGGGAGACCAAGGTACTGACTCATTCCTCCTTCCTGATGAATCTGAAGGATGTCCTTAATTTGCAGTTTTGTAACCTTCTGAACCTTGGCACCAAAGGTTATAGAAGATTTTTGACTATTAATATTTTGACCAGAGATTTCTTCATAGCTTGAAAGGATTGAGTGCAGTTTTAAGGCTTGGTCAACATAAGCTAATTCCTTGAATCTGGTTGAGAATCGTAGCTCTAGAGAAAAGGTGTGACAGTCCTTCTGAGCAGAGTACAAAGATGAATGGGGACAAGGGGTCTCTTTGCCTAATTCCTCTTTTGGGTTAAATAACTCCACATGGTTTGCCATTGATAAGAACTAAAGCAGTAACTAATTTGATACATAAGAGAATCCAAGATATCCACTGCTCATGAAAACCAAAGGCTTTGAGAATGCCTTCTACATAGTTCCACCCCACTCTATCAAATGCCTTTGTCATATCAAATTTTAATGCCATGAAATCCTTGGAGACTTGAGGATTGGAGTTGAGGTTATAAACAATTTCGTGGGCTATCAAAATATTATCAGAAATTAGCATCCCAGAGACAAATGCAGATTGGTTTTCAGTGATCAATTGAGGTAGCCAAGGTTGAATTCTCTTAGCCATGAGTTTTGCAATGATCTTTTGGAGGATTGAGCAGATGCTTATAGGTCTAAGGTCTTCCATCCTGGTAGGATTTTTCTTTTTCAGGATGAGGCAGTAGTGAGTGTAGTTCCAGTCTAAGGGAAAGGAACCTGTTGAGAAGACGCTTTTGACTTCTTTGGTGATGACAGGGCCTAAGAGATTCCAGTTGGCTTGGAAGAAGATGCCAGAAAAGCCATCAGGGCCAGGAACACTCGAAGGATTGATTGAGAACAAAGCTTTCTTGATTTATGCAGAAGTGACTTTTTGACTAAGGAGCTATTCATTGCTTCAGTAACTTTTTGGAGGAAAGTCACTAAGATGATGTTGAATGTTTGTAGGTTCAGAGGAAGTGAATAAAGAGAAGAAGTAATGTTGAATCAAAACTTAACAAGTAGGTTTAAATTTTTGATCTTGTGGGTAGAAGTTAGGAAGAATTTCATATATCTTTTATGAATAATTACATGGGTATTTATAGTGAAAATACATGCTTAAAACTCTAATTACATTGAATAACCCTAATGGGCCTCGAGCTGGACGGCCCAGCTCATCAGATCGGCCCACCTGGATCTTGCTCTTCTAAGCCCCTTTCTTCCCTAGGTGTCGGCGTCCACCTGGGCCTTAAGTCGAAATGGGCTTTTTGGGTAGGTGCTACACCTGGTATCAAAAAGTAATCACAAGCTACTTGACTTTTAGAGACTTCTCTTCTCTGTAAACTCCCATTTATATCCAAAAGACCTTCAATGAACTGCTAGATATGGAGGCCTTCACTAAGTTATGGAAGAATTTGGTATTTGCATCACCTTCCTTTAGCCACTTTTCTCTGGATTTTTGCTGCCAATGAATTTCCTCTTTCCTGTACTCACCCATGAGTTGTTTCTTCAGGTTGTAAATCACAGATAAAGAGGGATGCAGAGATGATTTTTCATATTCTAACTTCTGTTAAACCAATTTGATACCATCTGCAGAGTTACAGTTGACTTGTTTTTTCTAATCACTGAGTTTGTTCCTAGTCTTTTTAAGCAGTTCAGAGGCAGACACAGAGCCTGCATCAATTGGTTGGTCCCATACTTGCTTGATTATCTCTTGCACATGATGATCTTCTAGAAGTCTCTTATCAAACCTGAATAAGCCTTTTTGACCTTTTTGATTAACCAGAAGATGGACCAGGACAGGCCTATGTTCTGATCCTATTTTTTCCAGAAAGTTTTGGTTTGAGTCAGGGAATTGCAATAACCATTCTTTATTTGAGAAGAATTTGTCTAATTGCTGAGGATGTACTGCTTTCCTCTCCAACCACCCCGGGTCCAACTATTGCCATTAGAAGGAAGATCCTTCATCATGCAGTTGCCAATCATGTTGGCAAAGGGTTGGTAATAGGATGTTGGTCTTTGAATGCCACCATTATTTTCTTGAGGGTGAAGAATGTCATTGAAGTCCCCCAAAATTGCCTAACTACCAACCCCTGTGGAACATATTCTTGTGATTTTTTCCCACAGCCAAGACTTTAGCTTTCCAGATGGATCACCATAAACAAAGGTAATGTAAAAAGAAAGGTCACCAAAGGTGACACTTAAGTTTATTATATGATTGTATTTATACAATACAACAAGATTAATGCTTGGTTTCCAAAAAAATAACAAGGCCTCCACTTTGGCCAACAGAATCAACAGACAAGCATTTATCATAGCCTAGACTTAACTTAAGAGATACTATTTTATCTAAGGAGCACTTAGTCTCCATCAAAAAAATTAACTCAGGGAATAAACATCTTCTTAACTCCCTGAGCCTAGGAATTGTCAAGTCACTGGTTTTACCCAGGTCCTGACAATTCTAGCTGAGGATACTCATTCTTCTTGGGACAATCCTTAAGAAGGGATTGCCCCTTTCTTGGCATGCTTACGCTTGGGAGCTTTAGCTTCTGTAATTTTTTTTCCTTTCCTCTTATTGTTTTGGTTTATGGCCTCTTCTGCCTCATCCATAGAGATGTCTTGAGAAGGGAGAATCTCAGTGATTCTTGGTTCTCTCATCCTTTTAGGTGGTCTTTTGCGCACAAATAGCCTATTACGTTTGGTCTCGGAGGAAGAAGCTTCAATAGAAGCAAAGGTGAAAACCGTTGGACCCAAGTAATCCTGAGCAGAGGAGTTATGTTTCCCTCCCGATAAGATATTCAGTTTCTTGTTGGAGAGATAAGTATATGCTTGAGAGGCTGAAGCCATGAGCTTAGGAGAGGAATTGTTTGAGAGATGAGTAGCTGCTTGAATGGCTGAAGCTATGAGCTTTGGAGATGAATTGTTGATGGTTGGAAGACCTTGATTATGATTCTGGCTGAAGTCAAATACCAGACCCTTCCCTTTGTTAAGGTCTGCTGTAATGGTGGGTGGAGGCTCTAATCTCAGAATTGTTTTCCTTGTGTAGGGATCTTGTTCTGCTGTTCTCACAGATTCTTTGACTCTTTCTATTCGTATGGTCTTTTCAGAACCATAAGCAGCAAGTAAGTATCTGCGCATTTCTTCAAGGACTTCTTTATCAATTTTGGGTCTTCCTGTCAGAGAATCTAGTCCAACCTGGTCTGGTTTCAGGACACCAAATAAAGGGCCAGAGTGGAGTAGATGATGCTCACCATTGCCTTTAGAGTATCTTTTATCAGCAGGAGGCTTGGCAGCATTAGAGTCTTGGTGGTTGGAGGATGTCCAGGGGCATTTACTCTGTTCATGGGTGAGTATTTGGCATTTATAGCATCTTTTTGGAAGTCTTTCATAATCATAAAGCACTTTGGTAGACTCACCATTAGGCAAAGTGACAGTCTTGTATCTTCTGAGAGGATTGTTAACATTGATTAAGACCTGAGCTCTAACATAGTTTTGAGCTTGAGGTTTAGATGCATCAAAGGCCAGTTCTTTCACAAGACCTGCAAAGTCAGCTAACGAGGAGATGAAACCTTCTGTGTAGTAGTTAACAGGAATGTTTCTTATTCTGACCCAAACCAGGATGTGTTGCAGGAAGCACGTAGGAGGTTTTTCATACCAGCGTTCCAGGGCTACTGCCCATTGATTATAGGCGTGGGCACCTTTGTTCATCACCATGAGAAGATCTCTTTCAGACTCGAAGATGAACTG
>OVBE01012469.1:0-13373 GCA_900406425.1 Iberis pinnata
TAGGGGTCAGCTCATTGTTTGAGGTATGTTAGATACTTAGGTAGCCCATGATGGATTTCCAAGTCAATTCACCTTTTCTTGCTTTTACTCTGTTTTGCATTCAAAAGTGTTTAAAGTCTTTCTCTGTTTTTATGCTTTTTACTTTCGTTGCACTTAGGACCTTTTAGAAACCAAAACCCCTTTTTAACATCAGCTTGACTTTNAATACATCCACATTGCTTAGTACGCTCCCATTATGGATTGACATAAAAACCCATACTACAACGATGGGTTGATTGATAGCCCGATAGGCCTAAAAACCTACTATCAATCTTCTTCACGGCTAGTAATACAACTATGCTTCACAAGTTTAAGGATTATATGAGTCATTGCTTTTCTATTAAGGACCTTGGTCGTTTGAAGTAAGTCCTAGGCATCAAGGTTAGTCATGGTTCCACTGGCTTCTACCTCACTCAACGAAAGTATAAATTGGATATTCTGTCTAGTTGTGGCTATCTTGGTTCCAAACCGGCACATACATCGTGAGAACAAAATCACAAGCTTGCCTTAGATGATGGTTTGTTGATCTCTGACCCAACGAAATATCGGCGATTGCTTGGTCGCTTAATTTATTTAACTCATACACGTCTCGAACTCAACTACTCGGTGCAAGTCTTATATTAGTTCATGAAATCACCACGGGAAGCTCATTGGGACGTTGCCTTGCGAGTTGTTCGGTTCTCAAGAGTTCACTAGGACAAGGTATCTTGTTGAGTTCTAGTGATGACCTTACTCTTACAGTCTATTGTGACTCTGATTGGGCTGCTTGTTCTTTGACTCGGGCACTCGGCGCTCTCTCAACGCTTTTATTGTGATGATTGGCGGTTCTCCTATCTCGTGGAAAACAAAGAAGCAACAGACCATTTCACATTCTTCTGCCAAGGCAGAATATCGAGTAATGGCCACCGTTTTACGGGAAACAAAATGGATTCAGCGCTTGTTATAAAGATTGGGTATTGATCAACTCCTTCTCGCTTCTTTTGCGATAGTAAGGCAGCTATGCACATTGCCGCTAATCCAGTCTTTCACGAACGAATAAAAATATTAAAGTCGATTGTCATTCAGTTCATGATGTCGTTCACGATGGCCTTATCACTACACATCATCTTAGGACTCAAGATCAGCTTACGAATATACTTACAAAAGCACTTGGTCGTCCACAATTTGAGTTACTACTTTCCAACTTAGGCGTTCGTGCTCTTCACGCTCCAAGATATTGTTTATCCTATATTGTGTTCCTAGATTTTAGGAGTTTTATTATATTTTCTATTGATTATCATATTAGGTTTAGATTGATTTTCGCTTGTATAAATACATTCCTTAGGAGATTAATAAACACAAATTGATTTGATAACCAATTCTACATTTATTTACATTAATCTTTTACAAAGATTATAATTAATCAGGTTATACTCAGTCTAAACTATTCTTTAGTTTGAATCAAATCTGAAAAAGATATATATTATAAACATGATCCCTTCCTTTTGTATGATCACTAACCCGTGAACCATGACTAAGAATTGAAACAGTCACCTTTTAAAGCTCTATGTTAAAAGCGTCAAGTCATAATATTTATCCTCGTGTCGACAAACCTAGAACCAACTTTTAAAAATCTATTTAAATCACTAAATCTTTGAATTTAGCCATTTAAGACACGTATTTTATGTTGACTAAGCCGTTTAACCCCCCAAAATGTCAACGTTTAAATTCCGTTAAACTCACTTAACGGTTGAATAATCTCATGTCTAATTTGGATAAGTCAATAGAAATATATATTTAAATAAAAACCCGATAGATAGTTGATGTTTTAAATGGATCACTTTAAAGTTCAGGGTTTAAAGTTCTGCGATTGGAGAGTTCAGGGTTTTTTCCACTTTTTTCTCCTGGTTAAAATAAGAATATGATATTTTACGCAATCGAGAACTTGCACGGTCAAATATTATTAAAAGTTTATATAACTCGTGTAGTGATATTAAAAAATATCCATTGTATGAGATATTTTCATATTATTGGCAGAAAATGTAATAGTATTGCAACATAAATTATAAAACTAGATACCATATACAATTTATGTAAGAAACAACTTTAATATAGCAAAATTTTGAAATTTTAATATTTAAAAGATTGTAACACAACCATATAAAAAAAATTTTAAAATATTTTGAGCTTTTTTTATGTTTGTATGGACAATAAATATATTTTAGTTTGGTTAATGTGTATCTCGTAAATAAGAATTTTACGGGTTGCCGTCGGGAGTCTCAACCCCTAGGTCTTTTTGTTCTTTTTTGTCAAGTTTTTACTTTCATGATCGTCGGAGTTGGTCATGTTTCTTTGGCAGTTCAGTTTGCGTCACCCCGATCGCTGGCAGTCCTGTGCCAACGAATTTGCAGATGAAGGGCGACGGCTGATCTTGGTTCTCAAGCTTGGGTCTTGATAGTCGATATTTTGTGTGTTTTCTATATCAGTCTCTTACACCACTATCATGGTCATTGTAGTATGTAAGGTTATTAATCCAAATGGGTGTGATACTAACAGACTAGATGCAATGGATACTTCTAAGTCAAGCAAATATGAAAATGGGGGTTTCTAACAAGTCCTAGGTGAAAAGAGAATGCAACGAACTAAAAAGCATAGACAGAAACAAAAATGCATAAGAAGCTAAAAAGGGGAAAAGGTAAAAACAGAGAAAAAACAGAGAAGGTAAGGATGAAATCAAGTGTAAAGCAATTCCTGAGGACAAAGGGTAATCGACTAGAGATCCATCCCAATCTACCTAAGCATATTCTATACCTCAAAAAATGATCTATCCCTAGAAAGTAGATTCTTATGCAACCAAGTCCAATCCCTTGATAAATGGAATCAACCTAAGCAATCACCAGACCTTACTCACGTTAATGGTACACTACCTCGAAGGCATGAAGAATCAACCTACTAAAGCCAAAAAGCTCCCTAAACATCTAACTCCTTAGCCTGAGATGTATATCCTAAGCATCTAATTTGTTACGCTAGGATGAACTAATCTCTAAAATCACCATGATCAGGCATTCCATTGAACACTTTTCGGGTGCTGGAATGCCCAAGATCAGATTTCGATTGGCGTGAAAGAAACCAACATTAAGCACAATGAAACAGAAGGGATTTATATGCATACAAGCTTAGGTGCTAAGGTAAGATCAGAACATCAACCCTATTATACCCCGTCCTCAAGAACTTAAAGAAACTACTCACTACTCATGGGTATGAAAACATGGAAAACAGAAATCACAACTTCAAGACTAAACATGATGATCAAAGGTTAAACTTATGAAGAACAACAAGAACTCAAAGCCAGAAAATAAGAACAACAATGAAACAGTAACAAACCCAGAAAATGATCAAAGCTAAAACAGAAGATTAAGATGAAAAATAGAAGATCAACATGCACCAGATAGACAACAACCTTAAACTAAGCAGGAAAGTAAAAAAAACAGTAGATTAGCATAAAACTTAAAGGATTCTGGGTTTTTACACCAAGAACACTAAGAACAACAAAGGAAAAAGAAACCTAAAAAGGAAACAAAAACATAACCTGGTAAAAAGGAGGCACTTTAGGGCTTATATAGTGTTCAGAGAAAAGCCCTAAAATGCACAAAAGAAAAAACTAATCATTGGCTTGGGTCTTGGGTCAGGTCCATTCCGGATTCGAGTTGGTCGGGTCGGAGCGTGTTTGGCTCGAGCTGAGAAAAATGTGTGATCGATCTGAAGGTGAAGTTGGCTCGAGCCGGACGTTGAAGTGGATCGATCCAAATGTTGGAGTGGATCAATCTGAATGTTATAGTGGATCAAGCCGAGGTGTGCTTGGGCCGAGAGACTGGATCGAGTCTAGCCTTGAGTGGAATCAATCCATGATCGAGTCAAGGCTGAGAGTGGGATCTATCTATGATCGAGTTAAGGCCGACAGACTGGATCGATCCATGATCGAGCCAAGGCCAAGAGACTAGATCAATCCGGGCCTTATGCTAGATCGATCTAAAGTGTTGCTTCGTGGTTGATCTGGACTTGGTGGATTGATATGGCTTTGATCACCTTTGTCTTGGCTTGGGCTGGTTCCGGTCCATGCATATGCGAATACTAGTGCAAAAATCCATAAAAATCACAAACTTGCTAAAACAACTATAAATGTGATATATGCACACCTAAAAACCTCAAAATTGATGTTAAATGACTTCTAAAAACCATGAAAATACAGAGTCATCAACTCCCCCAAACTAAATCCTTGCTTTCCCTCAAGCAAATAATTCAAAAGTCTGGGAGTGAGGTTTGAAAGTGGGAACTCAGAACCAAAACATGCAGCTAACACATGTAATATTAATGTCTTGGTTACTAGTTCTAGAATGAAGTACTAAGCTTGTCCTACTTAAAAACTTTAGCCATACTCATCACAGTTCATCACAGACCAATTCCAACTTCCACAATGCATTCAAATTCGTTTGCCCCTTTAACATTCATTAATCAGGAACCATGAATCAAGTCAGGTGATTTCAATGAACTCATTTGGTCAATGATAGGTTAAGGAGTAAAGATGGCCCCTTCATGCAATGGTTAAAGATTCAAAATAAGGGTTCTCTCAAAAGGGAATGAGCTTTAGCATAAGGCTAAAGGTAGGAACACTTAGATGCATACAGAAATAGAACCCCATCTACCCAATGCTAATGAAACCAAAGTTTCAAGATTCTACCCAGTAGGAGGTCCTAAGTGCTACCCTTTTGAAACTCAAAATGATCATACTCATTCACATTCTCCCTTTTTAATCTTTTCTTTGGTAACACTTAGGAGAGACTTCTTTCTTAAATGACTGCTAGACGTTTCAGGAACTTAGTTACTTTAAACACTTATGGCTTTCGACCTTTTCGTTTATACTATCTTTTGGGTTTTATCCTTTTGAATTCATTGTCATATACTTTCTCTTATTCTGCACTAGCCATACTTCTTTTGCATATCATTGCTCTCCCAAACTTTCTACTAGCATGTTCTGATTCTTTTTCATTCCTCTCCTAAAGTTCTTAATTAACATTTCATTTTTACCAACTACCAATACCCTTTCATTCATTTCCACCCAAACCATCTAGTCCCAAAAACATGGACTAGAACTACATGAGACCCTATTCATGTCAGTTCGAACCTAAGACATTCTACCAAGCTCATTCCATAAAAGACCTGCCACTCAGTAGTAAATTCAGGGTTTGAAAGAAGGCAAGGTTCAAGGGTGGAAATTCTACTTGGGTTAACAAGAGTGGTAAAAGGTAGAAGATAACCTAAATATGTATATATTATCCATGAGTTCATATTCAACACACAAACATGATAATCGTACATTCAAATTTTAAGTTCTAATAGATAGGGGAAAACTTCAAATCACATCATGCTTCAGGAGATAAATGATCATGCAAGTTCATATTCCAAGAAAGGTACAATTTTACTTCAGATAATGTTAGGATGCATTAGACAACTAATAACCAGGACACTAATATTTTCTGAGAAAACAACATACTTACAAGGTTATCATCTTCCTAGTTCTATATGCATATGCAACTAAATGAGATTTCAACATCCTATATGCAACTATATGAAATGCAACTACAATGACACTCTGTTTTTGAAGGATGATTTTAAAAAAAAATTTAAATTTTATGGTTTTTACATGCTAATAGATGCTATGTAAATGCTATGCAAAGTGGAGACAAAGGAATAAACAAGGAAATTTTCATTAGATAGCAGTCCCCTGAATCCTCCCCCAAACATGAATTACACAGTCTCTGTGTAACCCAAATTCGGAATTAGACTCAAGATAGGACAGATATTGAAAAAGCATAAAGATATTTAAAGCTCACACAACAATCGGAAGCAGCAATCAAACATAGCGAACAGAAATCAAAGCACAATAGGCAGATTATACAATGAAAGGTGGGATTGGGATGGACCTCAAAAAAGGTATGAAGGATTCTCGAGAGAGATATTCATTCGTCATTTCATAGTATCCCTGGTATGCACCCGGTGCTTCTTGTTGTTGCTGCTGAAGTTCTTGTTGTTGCTGAACTTCCAGATGTTGTTGAACTTCTTAAGGTTGTTGAAGGTAGTTGAGGTGGTTGAATGGTTCGTTGGCTGGCGGATCCATGGTTCTCTCTTTCAGAGTGGTGTCTCTTCCTCTTTTGCATTGTTTCAGGATATGCAGAGGAGTGACGGTGAGGTTGCTCAACTCGTGGTTGCCTTGGACTATTGGTAATGGATTTTCTTCTCTCTAAGTGTTTGGGGGACCTTTGCTTCTTTGAGGATGTAGCTTTGTTTAGCTTCAAAGTAAGCTTCTTGATCTGAGAGGTCATCTCTTTGAACTTCTTGCTGAAGTAGCTATCTTGGAACTTGTTCCACTTCTGAAGCTTGCCAATGTTTTTGTGAGCTGTTGCTAAGCTCTTCCCCTGCTTGGTAGTTGGGGCTTCTTCGAAGTGATAGCATTCAGGTTCATTTAGCTCCTGATCAATTTGAGCTTTCATCCCTTCAGGATTTGCTTCTTCAGCTACTTCCTCTTCTTCCCTGTTCTGGAAGGATACCAGAACTTCAGCACTTGGTTGGAAGTCTATATTATCCCCTTTCTTGATTGTTGTGACTTTCTCGTTGGAGAGCGATAAGAGTGCAACTCCCAAGCGTGGGTGGATAAACCTATACTTTTGATCACTAGTTGACCCCTCAAAGAAGTGAGAGTTCTTCAAAGAGGTTACATCAATTTACCTTGTTGGGTGACCTTTACCTTCTAGAGGAACGTTGCAGGCCCTTAGGATTGGTGTCACAATTCCCCTAACCGTCAAAGTTCCACGGCATATAGGCTGCTTTAGCCCACTCCCTATACCACATCAGTTGGTTTATAAAGACCCGAGATAGGCTAGAGTTAGCTCTATCTCCTTCCATCGGACGACCGTCAGATGTATATTGTAGTATGGGCTTCAAGGCTAGATCCATCATTCGCATTTCCTCATCAGTAACATACCCTGTTATTTCCCTTGCAAATATGGTATTTGCAATTTTCTTATGGAAGTACCGCAAGACCGGGCTCCTTATTCCCGTGCATTTCGATTTTCCTAGGCTATAGGTTCCAACTCCTATTGTTGTCCATAACGCAAAAAACTCTTCCTTTACAAACTTAGGAAGCTCATCAATGTTCCCATCAGACGGGAACCCATAGAGGCGGTTCAAGTCCACCACGGAAAATTCATAGTTCTGGCCTTGCACCAAGAACGTGAT
Organism: Iberis pinnata; assembly: GCA_900406425.1. Lineage (NCBI taxonomy): Eukaryota > Viridiplantae > Streptophyta > Magnoliopsida > Brassicales > Brassicaceae > Iberis > Iberis pinnata. Next base: position 7,312 of record OVBE01012469.1, read on the forward strand.
GTATCCCTGCATCTTGTCATCATCGAAATATAACTGGACCGTGGCAAAGAAGTGGCAGGTTTCTACCTGGTACCCATCGTAGTGAGCGGTCATAAGCTTCTCGAGACTTGTAGCCTTGAAGAGGTAGGATACATCTTTTGCTATTCCCAGGGCTCCCATTTTTGGTTTATGAAGGAATCGAGTTCCCTTGAAGCTTCGTGAAAGAAGAGCTTCTAGGTTGAGCGGATCATAACTCTCTTCAACCTCCATTTGGGAAGTTCCCTCTTGTACCACCGATTTCACGAATTTAGCGTAGTAATCTGAAGCTCAGTACTCATCTCTTCACCCGCTTCATAAGTAGGGTATTCACTGCTATTATCGTCTTCCATTGCAACATGCTTCCCCCACATTATGTCTGAGCATCTTTGAGAGTTCACGAGCTCTGCTCTTTCTCTTTCTTGTTCTGCGTTTGCAATGAGAAGAGCATGTTGCTCCTGAATCTCCCTCTGATCCCTTGTTTGTTGCAACCGTTCAGTAATTTCATACCCATGAAGTTACCTTCTTGAGAGTATTGGGGCGCTTGGATAAAACTCTAGAGAAACCACAGGATCCTCCTCTCTAGCTCTAAAGGATGCTTGCTCTCTGCGAAGCCTTCTTAGGATTCTTTCTCGCGATGGTTGAGACATCTTTAATCATGAAAAGACAATATACAAAAGAAGGTGTGTGAGTACCTTTCAAAACTCCTAAAGAGTTCGAAAAGCATCAAGTGTACATTCGCAAAAACGCATTGGACATGTAAGTTGCTTAAGCTATTATCAAGTTCAATTCATGTCTCAATCTCTACCTCATCACCTAATTCAAAAGATTTTCGTGCTAAAATTGATTCTATAGAAAAGGTTTCGTTTATGAAAGAACTAAACCAATCCTTGCAAAAACAACGTTGAAACCGATAAGAGAGTTTAGAGATGAAGATCGAAAAAGGTAAGGGATGAAACCAATTTTTGAAAGTACTTACAGCTTTGTTGAAAGTCCTTGTGAGAGCAAATGCTTCTAGTGAAAATTCCTTAGAGAAAAATGTTTTTAGAAAAGATGGTGTGCAAGTTTTGAAGGTTGTGAAGTTATGGAGAGAAAGAGTAAGAGTTACTCCCTTATTATAGAACCATGGTTCGATTTGGCGGGGTGGTGGTGAAGTGTGGTGAGTGGATGTTTGTGGTGGAGGAGTAAAGAGGGGACATTGGTGTGATGGGGGTGTGGGGGTGTGGGTGTGTACGAGAATCTTGGAAAGCTTGAGTAGACATTGCCTTAAGTAGTGGGTGTGTAAGAGAAGTGATGGAGTGGAGGTGATCTTTTGTCTATGGTGTAAAGGAAGGTTAGTGGGCAAGTGGGTGAGGCTTGTGAGAAGCTTGGCTCAATTTCAATCATGCTCAAAATGGCTCGAATGGACTTGCTTGGCTCGAAGGTTCCTTTTCTTCGGCTCAATCAAAAGTTTGGCTCAGTCATGGTCCAAACATGTGGATCGATCCCGTTTTGAAAACAGATCGATCCGAACGAAGGTGGATCGATCATTGCTTTTGTTGCTGCTTGGTCATATTGATCATGGCTCGATTCAGCGTTGAGGATAGCTCGAGCATTGGCTGAAAGTAGGAATGGCAGTCTTGGGACATAGGGTGGTGGATCATAAGGTGTTGCAATCTCCTTTGAAGTAGGTGACTTATCAGCAGGCTTGTTAACAGGAACATATTCTTTATACTCCATAGGTGCAACTGAGTTTGAACTCAAATCCCCTCCAACTTGAATCACACTGTTCTCAGTGCAAATATTAGGGTAAGTTGGAGTAGGAGTGTCAGTGGTGTGCCCGAGATAGATGGCATTGACATTAGCATATTCCTTCGGGATTTGCACAAACTTTCCCGGAAGTTGACCATTCGTGGAAGCAGAAGTGGATGCTTTCTTGCCTTCAAGAGTAGTGATCCTAGAGTTGAGAGTCTCAAGCTTCGCAGAGATGGCACTGAATGAAGTGTCCATCTTGTGTTGAATTTCACTAAATTTCTTCGATGTCTCCATTGCATTATGGACTTGACCCTGAAGAAGTTGTTGTAACATTGCTTCGATGTTGAAAGGTTTAGCTTGAGGTTCGTTAGATGAGAAACCAGGAGGTGCACTAGTAGGTTGTTGTTGTGGTTGTTGAAAACCATTTTGTTGTTGCTGATTCGGGATGAAACTTATGTTCTGATTGTAGTTGATGAATTGTTGAGCGTTCTTCTGTTGTTGCGGTGGATACACTTGGTCTTGTGGGTTAGCAACGTTGTTGCTTCTGTAAGAAAGACCAGGGTTGTTGGAGTAGTTGAAGAACCCTTTGTTATAACCACCTTGGTTCTGCACATAGCACATTTCCTCTTGCTAGTTAACCTCCCCAGCTTGAATCTGAAGGTTTTCTTCATCAGTGATGAAGTAGACTTGATGTTGTTGATCCAGGAGTAACATGTCCAACTTCTCATTCAGTGCCTTGATCTCCTTCTTTTTGCTATCATTAAAATTAGAACCACCTCGAGATGTTCAGTCATAGTCTTCACTGTAGATCCATCAGATTGGGCAAGGTTTTCTACTAACTCACATCCTTCATCCACACTTTTGTTGAGGAAGTTCCCGTTGTTGGTTGTATCAAGCAACATCCTAATATTGGGCAAAGCACCTTGATAAAAGGTGCTGAGGAGTGACGCTTTGCTGAATCTGTGATGGGGGCATTGCATTGTATAGTTCTTGAAGCGCTTCCATGCTTCAGAGAAGGTTTCAGCATTCCTTTGCACGAAACTCGAGATATCATTCCTCAGTCTGGCTGTTCTAGAAGTAGAGAAGAACTTTGCAAGGAATGCTTTCTTGCAGGCATCCCAGGTTGTGATGGAGTTCCTAGGAAGCGACTTCTCCCATTGGTGTGCATTCTCCCCCAAAGAGAATGGGAAGAGGCGTAGTTTGAAAGCATCCTCACTCACACCATATCTTCGTGAGGCTGCAGAAGCGATCAAACTCGTCGAGATGATCGAGTGGATCCCCCATAGGTAGACCATGGAACTTGTTTCCCTGCACCATTGCGATCAGACTGTGCTGATCTCAAAGTTGTTATTTTGAACCGCAGGTGGGGAGATTCCATGTCTGATGGTGTGAGTATTCGGGTTGTCACCAGCACATATAGTGTGCTGGTTATCTCGTTCAGCGTTGTCTGCCATTTGTAAGTCCAACCGTCTTAAGTGGTCTGCACGCTCTTGTTCACGTCTTGCTCGAGAGTATTCCCGTTCAAGAGCTCTGATATCTTCAACGAGAGGAATTAAATTTGTTGGTCCTCTGCTTCTCAGGTTCATACACTGCTATGCATGTACTTGAAAACAAATCAAACAAAGGTAAATAAAGTTAGTATGGTAGTAAAAGAAGTTTGATCTCAAAAGATTTAAAATCCATAATGTAGTAAACAAACACCCAAAATGGCAACGACGCCAAATTGATAGTCGATATTTTTGTGTGTTTTCTATATCAATCCCTTACACCACTATCATGGTCATTGTAGTATGTAAGGTTATCAATCCAAATGGGTGTGATACTAACATACTAGATGCAATGGATGCTTCTAAGTCAAGAAAATATGAAAATGGGGGTTTCTAACAAGTCCTAGGTGAAAAGAGAATGCAAGGAACTGAAAATCATAGACATAAACAAAGATGCATAAGAAGCTAAAAAGGGCAAAAAAGTAAAAACAGAGAAAAAGTAGAGAAGGTAAGGATGAAATCAAGTGTAAAGCAGTTCCTAAGGACAAAGGGTAATCGACTAGAGATCCATCCCAATCTACCTAAGCATCTAATATACCTCAAACAATGAGCTATCCCTAGACAATAGATTCATATGCAACCAAGTCTAATCCCTTGATAAATGGAATCAACTTAAGCAATCACCATACCTAACTCCCGTTAACGGTACACTACCTAAAAGGAATGAAGAACCAACCTACTAAAGCCAAAAAGCTGCCTAAACATCTAACTTCTTAGGCTGATATGCATATCCTAAGCATCTAAGTCGTTACGCTAGGATGAACTAATCTCTGAAATCACCAAGATCAGGCATTCCATTGAACACTTTTTGGGTGTTGGAATGCCCAAGATCATATTTCGATTGGCGTGAAAGAAACCAGCATTAAGCACAATGAAACAGAAGGGATTTATATGCAAACAATCTTAGGTGATAAGGTAAGATCATAACATCAACCCTAGTATACCCCATCCTCAGGTACTTAAGGAAACAACTCACTACTCATCGGTATGAAAACAGAAAAAACATAAATCACAATTTCAAGACTAAACATGATGATTAAATGTTAAACTTATGAAGAGCAGCAACAAGAGCAAGAACTCAAACCCAGAAACTAAGAATAACAATGAAACTGTAACAAACCCAAAAAATGATCAAAGCTAAAACAGAAGATTAAGATGAAAAACAGAAGATCAACATCCACCAAATAGACAACAACCTTAAACTAAGCAGGAAAGTAAAAAAAGCAGTATATTAGCATAAAATTTAAAGGATTATGGGTTTTTACACCAAGAACACTAAGAAAAACAAAAGAAAAAGAAACCTAAGACAAAAACCTAAAAAGGAAACAAAAACAGAACTTGGTAAAAAAAGAGGCGCTTTAGGGCTTATATAGTGTTAAGAGAAAAGCCCTAAAACGCACAAAAGACAAAAACTAATAATTGGCTTGGGTCTTGGGTCAGGTCCATCTCGGATTCGAGTTGGTCGGGTCGGAGCGTGTTTGGCTCGAGCTGAGAAAAATGTGTGATCGATCCGAAGGTGAAGTTGGCTCGATCCGGACGTTGAAGTGGATCGATCCAAGTGTTGGAGTGGATCGATTTGAATGTTGTAGTGGATCGAACCGAGGTGTGCTTGGGCCGAGGGACTAGATCGAGCCGAGCCTTGAGTAGGATCGATATGTGATCGAGTCAAGGCCGAGAGTGGGATCGATCCGTGATTAAGCGAAGGCTGAGAGACAGAATCGATTCGGGCTTTAGGACGCTTGAATGGGATCGATCCGGGCCTTATGCTGGATCTATCCAAAGTGTTGCTTCGTGGTCGATCCGGACTTGGTGGATTGGTATGGCTTTGATCACCTTTGTCTTGGCTTGAGCTGGTTCCGGTCCACGCAATTTTCGTTCCTTTTCTGATTCTTCACAAATCATCATGAAAACTCCTGAAAAATCTCCAAAATGCCTGCATATGCGAATACTAGTGCAAAAATCCCTAAAAATCACAAACTTGCTAAAAACAACTATAAATGTGATATATGCACACCTAAAAACCTCAAAATTGATGTTAAATGACTTTTAAAAACCATGAAAATATAGGGTCATTAGGTCTCTAGATTTTCCGGTTGGTTGTATTGGGTTGGACCATTTTGGGTTTTTAGGGGCCAATTTTGTTTTTTGTAAACTTTATTAGGCTAGTTTGGGTTCAAAATTTGGGTTATTGTTGTTTTAGAATATGCCCAGTAATTTTTTATGTAGCAGACCTATTTCTAGATGAGGAATTCCTTGAAATACCACTAAAATTGTTCAAATTCCAAAAATATCACACACTCCAAAAAGTTTCACAAATACCATTAAATTATTATTTTTTCAAAAATAGCACAACATAAAAAAATAAATTTTCAGAGTTTAGAATTTAAATTTTTGGGATTGAAGTTTACTAAATAGAGTTTATGGTTTATTTATGAAGGGGTAAGGTGGTTTTTGGGTTTAGGGTTTAAATTTGAAATTTTAAAACTATTTTAAATTTATGGTATTTTTGGAATAAAAAAAATTTGTAATATTTTGGAATAAATTAAAAGTGTGTGGTAATTTTAGAACACATCCATTTTTGTGGTATGTTTGAGAATGCCTCTTTCTGAATTATACTTATATTATTAATAGAAAACATTTCTTTCAAAAGAAAATATAAAAATTTATTATTACAATACACCATGAAGATTGAAAAAATCATTATATGCTATTAGGGGTGTCAAAATGGGTCATTGTTTTTGGGTCAACCCAACCCAAACCAACCCA
>OVBE01012470.1:0-10820 GCA_900406425.1 Iberis pinnata
ATGGGTGGTTTACTAACAGGTCCTAAGTGAAGTGAAACATGCTGGAAGTAAAAAGCATAACATAACTAAATGCATGAAAGGGTAAAATACTAAAGGATGAAAACAGAGGAAAAAAACAAAGAAAGTGAAAGATGTAAACAAATGTGAAGCAGTTCCTGAGGACAAAGGGTAATCAACCAGAGATCCGTCCCAATCTACTTAAACACCTAAAATACCTCAAAAAATAGTGAGATATCCTTAGATGATAGGTTCATAAGTAACCAAGTCCAATCCCTTGATAAATGGAATCAACATAAGCAATCACCAGACCTAACTCCCGTTAACGGTATACTACCTAGAAGGCATTAAAAACCAACCTACCAAAGCCAAAGAGCCCTATAGTCATCCAACCCCCTAGGTTGAGATGCATATCCTAAGAATTTAGGGCGTTGCGTAAGGATAGACTAATCTCTGAAATCACCATGATCAGACATTCCATTGAACGCTTTTCGGGCGCTGGAATATCCAAGATCAGATTTCGATTGGCGTGAAATAAACCAATATTAAGCACAATGAAACATAAGGGATGTATATTGAAACAAGTTAGGTTCCTAAGGTGAGATCAGAACATCAACCGTAGTGTACCCCATCCTCAAGAACTTCAGGAAACTACTCACTACTCATGGAAATGAAAACATGAAAAACATAAATCATAACTTCAAAGCTAAACATGCCGATCTAAGGATAAACAGCAAGAACAGTAAGAACTCCACCCAGAAAAGCAAGAACAACAATGAAACAGTAACAAACCCAGAAAAATAATCAAAGCTTAAAACAGAAGATTAAAAACAAAAATGAAAGATCAACATGCACCAGATAAGCAACAACTTCAAGCTAAGTTGAAAGGTAAAAGAAAGCAGTAGATTAGCATAAAATTAAAAGATTATGGGTTTTTAAACCAAGAACATCAAGAACAACAAAGGAAATGAAAACCTAAGACAAAAACCAATCATTGGCTTGTATCTTGGGTCAGGTCCATTACGGATTTGAGTTGGTCGGGTTGGAGCGTGTTTGACTCGAGCTGATAAGAGTGTAAGATCGATCTAAGTTGGAGACGCTTGAATGGGATCGATCCATAAGTTGGGCTTGAGATCGATCCAACTTGTACGTGGCTTGAACATGGGATCGATATGAAATTGGTGTGGAGATCGACCTAGCTTGAGGAGGAGATCGATCCAGGTGTGTGCTTGAGTTCGATCCAGGTAGATGATGGGATCGATCCAGGTACTGATACGGGATCGATCTGGATCGATCCATAAGTGAGCTGAGATCGATCCAGGTGCTATGGTGAGATAGATCTGGATCAATCCAGAAGTGAGCTGAGATCAATCTAGGTGTTGTAGTGATATCGATCCATTGTGAAGCTTGGGATCGATCCAGCCTTGTGTTGTGATCGATCCAGGCCTCCGTCCTGGTCCTTTCCATATTTCCTGCTCTTTTCTGAATTCTCACAAAACCTTCCTGAAAACTCCTGAAAGTCCTGAAACATCTCCAAAATGTGTGCATATGCGAATTCTAATGAAAAAGTCCTAAAAAGCACAAACTTACTGAAATCAAGTACAAATGTGATGTATGCACACCTAAAGACCTCAAAACTGATGCTAAATGACTTGTAAAAACCATGAAAATTCAGAGTCATCAGTTATCCACCACCCAATGCTTAATTCGAGTCTCATCCTTCCTCATGTGCCCCAGTTAGGGTTTTTGAACGTCAATAGTTGCTCCAAGAATAGCTTGAGGGGGCAAGGTCTTAGCTCAAAAGCGCGGAGAAGTAGGTTATCATTCTGCAAAGAGTTGCAGACATGTTCATGAAGACCCAGGTGCATGTAGTTCATTTCTTCGAAAATTACGATGTTGGTGTCTTTTCTAGCATATAACGAATTAGCTAAGATTTGCTGCACATATCTGATCACCAGGTTGCGAATGTTTGAGCTTTTGGTCCATCCAGGCTCGAATTCCACAACCGCTATTTCATCCCAAACTAACTTTACCTCCTTTGGAACATTGTCGAATCTGTTTGGTTGATACTTCATGCAATTAAAGCCGTAGATTCCCCGTAGTTGGCCGAAAGTTAACTTGTTGGTATTGGCATTCAAATCCTAACAGTTCTATCAGCTTTAACTTCATAGCAATATGTAACCTCTAGAAAAGCCGGGAACATGCAGGTCGGGTTCTGATAGGCTTCATGATTCATGGTGAGCATGCCGAATATCCTCATTTTCCCCAAGATACCAAGGGTTCTTAGAGTCTCTATATCTGGAAACCTTGATCTCGTGAAGTCTAATTGCATCATCCTCCTATAAATTTCTTCAACCGATGGTTCGTATGAGCTGCTTGGCATTCCTCCATATGACATTGTACCTATATCAAGTTCAAAAACAAATAGTTATAACTAAACTTAAAAAGGATAATTAGAGAAACCAAGTTCGTGCATTATGAAGTTTATGAACCAAAAGTTTCAGAGATCCAGGAATTCAAGTTAAAACCGAATGGTTTGTGATTGAAAACCGTTTCAAAGTTTAGAAATTTTAAGAATGAAAGGACTGAAACCGATTTGGGCGAGGCTTAAAAACCTCGGGAGGATTTTGGAGAAACTTGATGTGTTCACGAGATGATAAATGAGTGTGAAGTGTTTAGAGTAATGAAAAGTTAAGAGATGAGGGACTCCCTTATATAGTCTCGTTGGTCAAAATTGAGAGTGTGGTAGTCAGTGGTGAGTGGAAACATGTGGTTGAGGTTGAAAGGTGTGGTATGTGGAGGAGTTTTAAAGAGGAGACATGGGAGTGATGGAGGTGTAAGGATTTTGTTGTGGAATCTTGGAAAAGTGAGAGGACACTTCTTTGGCATGAAGTGAGTAGTGGGAAAGTGGTGAGCCAAGTGGAAAGGCTTGGCTGGATTTTGATCATGCTCAAAAATGGCTCGATGGGACTTGTTCGGCTCGAAGGTGCTTGCATGCTTGGCTCGATCTTAATTGTTGTTGCGGCTGATCATGATTCGAAAACGGGTTGAGAGTTGGCTCTAGCATGCATTGAAAATGGCTCGATCAANGAAGATTGGCTCGATCATGATGTTGAGGATGGATCGATCGTCGGGATGTTTTGGCTCGATCGCTATCGAGACGTGGCTTGATCATGCCGTAAGGAATGGCTTGATCATATCGTGCATGGCTCGATCAAACTCAAAAACGTGGCTTGATTGAACTTTGATACATGGCTCNTCGAGCATCATAAGTGTGGCTCGATCATGCTTTGATTGAGCTTAATAATTTTGCAACGAATTGGTTCGATCGGTCCTGAATGTATTGTCCCTTTTAATCAAAGACTTCACGTAATCCATTTCCCATTTTTCTCACTACTTAAATGCCTGAAATGTATTCCCTAAGTACCTAAGACACCAAGACCAAATGGAAACTAAAAAGCATCAAGTACTGAAATTAAAAAGCATTGAAATTGAGATAGACATGAGATTTCCTCTCAAGTTAACTTATTTTAAGTCACTAAGCTTGGCTTCCTGGTTTTAAGATTAATGACCCTGAGACGGCTCCCCAAAGAGAACCAAGGTCTTTATGAGATGACTCTATCATCACCGTGCTGATCAATTTTGCAGTTCAGCTTCGACTCTTCATCAACTTCTACAGCAAGTATGATGTCTTCACCGGACATGATTTCTTTGATCATGAAGTTCTTGGAACATTGGGGATCCAAATTCCCCATATAATACTAGAACCTTTGTTGAGTAGAAACACTTGGTCTCCATTTTCAATTTCCATAGTTCGGGTGCGAGGTTCTAAACATTTTTCAGTAATTGGAGTGTCTGAAAGTGGTTTTAGAGGTGGTACACATTCAGGTTGAGGTTTGAACTCATGACTTCCTTTTCCTGGACCCTTCATATTGTTCTCAGAAGTTGTCATTAACAATGTTCTGATTTCTTTTACCTTCGCGTGAATCCTTTGATCTGGTTCTTTAATAAGACTGAAAGTTTCATGGTGCATTGTAGACTGCGTTGGATCCTTCTCCATTTCATCTTCAGCTGAATCACCGCTTAAGTACCCATCTTCATCGTTGCTCTCATTCATATCCTTGATAGAGAATAGCTGACCTTGGATGGTAAGCTTCTTAGTTTCGCTCCTGATGTTGAAAATTATCTTTGGACCTCTTCCTACATCCAACATGGTGTGACCTTTCTTGACATTGATTACAACTCCAAATGTGGCCAAGAATGGTCTTTCACAGATCAATAGGTCCTTCGATTCTTCATCCATCTCCAATACCACAAAGTCTGTGAGTATTTTTGCATCTTTGATCTTGATAGGTAAGTTTTCCAGGATGCCGGTAGGATACCTAATTGATTTGCATGCCAACAACAAAGTTATGTTGGAAGCTTGTCGAATCCCAGCTTCTTGTCAGTAGAAAAATGCATTAGGTTGATTGATGCTCCTAAATCACAGAGGCATTCATCAAAGGTCAGGGGTCCTAGTGAGCCTGGCAAGATGAATGAACCAGGATCCTTTTGCTTCTATGTTATCAAAGCATTGCACTCGACAATTAATTCCAACACTTCCTGAGCTATCTCTTCCTTCATAGGTTTCTCAAAGATATTTGGGTATTTCGCCATGATCTCTTTATTGAAACATGATGGGAATGGCAAGCTTGGAACATAAGAAGGTGGATCATAAGGCGTTGCATTCTCCTTTGAAGTAGATAGCTTATCAGCATGCACAAGTTCTTCATAATCCATAGCTGCAACTACGTTTAAAATCAAATGCCCCCCAACTTGAATCACACTATCCTCAGTGCAAATAGTAGTGGAGATGGGAAGAGGAATGTCAGTGGTATCCCGAGATAGACTGCATTGACATGATCATATTCCTTCGGGCTTCGCACAAAATTTTCTAGAAGTTTACCATTTGTAGAAGCAGAAGTGGATGCTGTATTGCCTTTGAGAGTAGTGACCCTGGAGTTGAGAGTGTCAAGCTTCACATAGATGCACTGAATGAAGTATCCAACTTGTGATGAATTTCACCAAATTTTTTTGATGTCTCCATGGTAGTGAATGAAGTATCCATCTTGTAACATAGCTTCGATGTTGAAAGGTTGATCTTGAGGTTGGTTAGATGTGAAACCAGAAGTTGCACCAGCAGGTTGCTGTTGTGATTGCTGAAATCCATTTTGCTGTTGTTTCTTTTGGAAGAAACCTCTGTTCATATTGTAGTTGATGAATGGTTGAACATTCTTCTGTTATTGCGATGGATATACATGGTCTTGTGGGTTAGCGATGCTATTGCTTCTGTAAGAAAGACCAGGGTTGTTGGAGTAGTTTATGAACCCTTTGTTATAACCACCTTGGTTCTGCACATAACACATTTCCTCTTGATGGTTAAAATCCTCAGCTTGAATATGAAGGTGTTCTTCATAAGTGATGAAGTGTACTTGATGTTGTTGACCCAAGAGTAGCATGTCCAACTTCTTATTCAGAGCCTTGATCTCTTTCTTTGTCCTATCATCCAAAGCAGAAGCACCTCGAGGTATTCAGTCATAGTCTTCACTGTATATCTCATCAAACTGAGCAAGGTTTTCCACAAGCTCCCATCCATCATCAACACTCTTGTTGAGGAAGTTCCCATTGCTTGCTGTGTCAAGCAAAATCCTTATCTTTGGTATAGCACCACGATAGAGTGTGATGAGGAGTGATGCTTTGCTGAAACCATGATGGGGACACTGCATAGTATAGTTTTTGAAGCGTTCCCATACTCCAGAGAAGGTTTCAGCGTTTCATTGTGCGAAACCAGAGATGTCATTCCTTAGTCGTGTTGTTCTAGAGGTGGAGAAGAATTTGGCTAGAAAAGCCTTTTTACAAGCATCCCAGGTGGTGATGGAGTTCCTCGGAAGTGACTTCTCCCATTTACGTGCCTTCTCTGCCAAAGAGAATGGGAAGAGGCGTAGCTTAAAAGCGTCCTCACTCACACCATTTATCTTCGTGAGGCTGCAGAAGCGATAAAACTCGTCGAGGTGATCAAGTGGATCCTCCATAGGCAGACCATGGAACTTATTCCCCTCCACCATTGCTATCAAGTTGTGCTTCATTTTGGTTGTTGTTCTGAACTGCAGGTGGGTTGATTCCATGACGAACGATGTGAGTGTTTGGGTTGTCACCATAGTGTGCTGGTTATCTCGTTCAAAGTTGTCTTCCATTTGTAAGTATAACCTCCTTAAGTGCTCCACACGTTCTTGTTCATGTCTCGCCCAAGAGCTCTGATATCTTCAACGATGGTTATTAAGTCTGTTGGTCCTCTGCTTCTTAGGTTCATACACTGCTATGCAAGTACTTGAAAAGAGAGCAAACAAAGGAAAACAAGTGAATATGGTAGTAAAAATAAACTTGATTTGAAAAGATCCAAAATCCAGAATGTAGCAAACAAACACCCAATTGGCAACGACGCCAAATTGATAACATGATTTGTTAGTGATCAATTCTCATTACACATACGTTGTAGTATAGATGGGTGTCAATCCAATCAGGTGTGATGCTAAAAGAAACTAATGATTCAAGTCAAATATGAAAATGGGGGTTGCTAACAATTCCTAAGTGAATTGAAAATGCATTGAAATAAAAACAGAAACAAAGCAAACTTGCATAAGAAGCTAAAACGAATAAAATGCTGAATAACTAAAAAACAGAGGAAATGCAAGAGAGTGAAAAGGATACAATTAAAGAAAAGGTCCCTAAGGATGGGGTAATTGGGCAGTGTTCCTCCTCAAACTCCATAAGCGTCTAACATACCTCATACAATGAGCTAATCCCTAAGCGATAGAATCACAAGCAATCAAATCCAATCCCTTGGAAAATGAAATAAAATTAGATGACAACCAGACCTAACTCCCATTAGCGGAAGTACACCTAACAGGCATTATGAACCGTCTACCTAAGCCAATAAGCCTCCCAAACAACTAATTCCTTAGGCTGAGATGCATATCCTAAGCATCTAATTCCTTAGAAAGGATTCTTATCTCTGAAATCAACTAGATTGGGTCACTCCAATTGAATCACTTTTTGGATGTTGAATTACCTAAGATCGGATCTCACCGGGTCATGTTGAAATGTCAGCATTAAGTCCAATGAAACAGAAGATATCTATTAAAACATTAAAGCTTAGACACTTGGTAGGAACAAGGAAACAACACTACCCTATCCTATTCTCAAGGAACCTAGGTCACTACTCACACAACATATGAGATGCGAAATTAGAAGAAGATGAAAGCTAAAAGCATAGCTACTGAAGAAAATATTTTAGATCAAGGGTAAAAAAACTAAGAACATACTCTTTATAAAACCCAAAAACATAAAACATAACAAATATGCAGAAGATGAAGAGCTAAAACATTAAGAACATTATCCCAGAAAATAAGAACATTAATGGAACAGTAACAAAACAGAGAAAAATGATCAAAGCCAAAACAGAAGATTAAAAGCTTAAGAACTTAGATCAATATGCACCAGATAGATCACAACCCTAATCTATGCATGAAAGTAAAAGAAAACAGAAGATTAGCATAAAACTTAAAAGAAATATGGGTTTGACATGACGAACACTAAGCACAAAAGAGAGAAAACATAGAATCTAAAAAAAAACCTAAAGTGGCCAGAATAAAGGCGGCCCCCAAATGGAAGCGTTTTAGGGCTTATATAATGTTTAGGAAAAGCCATAAAACGCATAAAAGACAAAATACAATCATTAGACTGATCTTGGGTCAGGTCCATTCCTGATTCAAGTTGGTCGGGTTGGAGCATGTTTGGCTCAAGCTGAGAAGTGCTTGTAATCGAGCGGTGTAAAAATGGTGCCGAGACAAGATTTGTCTCGATCGCCGGATCGAGACGAAGTTGGTATGGCTAGATCACGTGATCAAGCCGTGAAGTGCATGCGCGTGCGATCAAGGCGAGAAAGAGATGGCCGAGGGAGAGATCAAGGTGGATCGATCATGAGATCGAGCCAAAGGTCGAGTTGGCCAAGAGAGAGATCGAGCCAGAAGGTTGCGTGGATTGAGCCAAAAGTTGAGTTGGATCTAGACAAAGAAGGAGATGGCCAAGAGATATATCGACCCGTGTAGGAGTGTCGCTCAATCACTAAGATTGATCACTGGATCGAGCCAAAAGAGTTGCAGAGGTCAAGCTGGGACTTTATGCTGGTTCCATTTCACGCATTTTCCGTTCCTATTCTGAATTCTCACAAATCATCCTGAAAAACCCCTGAAAGTCTTGAAAAATCTCCAAAATGCATGCATATGCAAATGCTGATGCGAAAATCCCTAAAAATCACAATCTTGCTAATAACAACTACAAATGTGTATATGAACACCTAAAGACCTACAAATTAATGCTAAATGACTTCTAATAATCATGAAATTACAGAGACATCATTTTTCCACTACGATACCTTCATGAGCCATACCGGTCTGAATAGGTAGGTGTGACTACCCAATGCCTCCCCTAGAAAACGTTTTCACCTTTAAAATGCCTCAAACTTGATCAATGCACCATCCAAACTTCCCTAAAAGTTTGTATACCCAAACCTATTATCAAAGAAAACTCAAAAAGGAAAAGTAAAAGCTAAAGAAAAAGGATATATACAAAAGGTTAACATGAGATTGCCTCTCAAGCGTGCTTGTTTAAATTCACTAAGCTTGACTCGCCATATTCTTAGGCTTGTGGTTGTTCAGACAGAGATAATGAATCTCTTTCTTTGAAAACTGCGATTGCCAAGTATCTTTTCACTCTTTAACAATTAACAGTGAATTTTTTCCCATCTTTGCCCAATAGATATGGCTCCATATGGACCGATTCCCTTGACCGTGAAAGGACCCGACCATCTTGACTTCAAATTTTCGTGAAAAAGCTTCAATATTGAGTTGAAAAGCAAGACTAAATCATCAACATTTAGCTCCTTTGTGATGATTTTCTTGTCATGGAAATCCTTTGTCCTTTCCTTGTAAATCTTAGCATTCTCTTAGGCCTCAAGCCTAATCTCATCCAACTCACCAAGTTCAACAATTTGACTGCCCACATAGCTTTATACTCCAATTCAACCGTTTTTTCAAGAATGGCCTTGATTTTTCTATTCGAAACCTTGACTTGGCCGCTTGTTTAAGGATGATAAGGTGTAGCTATCTTATGCTTAACTCCATGTTTCTTCAACAAGCTTTCAAACAGTTTATTGATAAAGTGTGATCCTCCATCACTAATGACAACCCTTGGGATACCAAACCTTGGGAATATGATGCTCTTAAACATCTTCAGAACTACTTTAGCATCATTAGTGGGACTTGCAATGGCTTCCACCCATTTTGACACATAGTCAATCGCTACCAAGATGTAGCAATTCCCATAAGAAGGAAATGGTCCCATGAAAGTCATTCCCCATACATTAAAAATCTCAACCTCCGTGATGGGATTTTGTGGCATTTCATACCTTTTGGTAATGTTGCCCTTCCTTTGAAACGGATCACATTGCATGATGAATTTGTGAGAATCTTTGAATATGCTAGGCCACCAAACCCCGGTTTGTAAAATATTAGAAACCGTCTTGAAGGTAGAAAAGTTCCCTCCATAAGAAGATCCATGACAATGCATGAGGATTCCATCAACTTCCTCTTCGGTGATGCATCTTCTATAAAGGCCATCCATGCATAAAGTATAGAGGTAAGGCTCATCCCAATAAAATCTTGTGATATCATTGAAAAATTTCTTCTTTTGATAACCTTCTATAAGACTCGATTCTTTTCCACAAGCAAAATAATTGACTATGTCGGCATACCAAGGTGCTCTTCCTCCTATGGTATGGATTTCTCCCAGCTTAGGTTGCAACCCGTATTGAAAGCCATTACCATTATTTTGTCTTCCAGAAAAGAATCATCAATATGTATTTCATCCTCTGTTCTCAACCTCGAGAGGTAATCCGCCACTCCATTTTTAATTCCCTTTTTGTCCTTCATTTCCAAATCAAAATCTTGGAGAAGCAAGATCCATCTAAGCAATCTTTGTTTGGTTTCTTTCTTGGCCAACAAGTGCCTCAATGCTGCGTGGTCAGGGTAAACAATCACTTTGGAACCAACTAAGTAGGATCTAAACTTCTCAAATGCAAAGACAATGGAAATGAGCTCATTTTTAGTGGTTGCATGCTTAACTTGAGCTTCATCTAACGTCTTGCTTGCATAGTAGGTCAAATGACGAAGCTTGTCCTTCTTTTGACCGAGTACCTCTTTAATGGCATAGTCACTTGCATCACACATGATCTCAAAGGGCAACGCCCAATTCGGTGATTGCACTATAGGGGCGCTTATCAACTCTTTCTTAATATTTTTTAAAGCTTCAAGACATTCATCATCAAAGTGAAACTCTACATCCTTGCATAAAAGTCTTGTTAGAGGTCTAGAAATCTTAGAGAAGTCCTTGATAAACCTCTTGTAGAAACTGGCATGTCCTAAAAAGCTTCTAATTCCCTTCACCGAGTTTGGTGCCTCTAGACTAGTCATAACATCAACCTTTGCTTTATCTACCTCAATACCATTCTCTGAGAATCGATGACCCCAGACTATACCATCTCTAACCATAAAGTGACACTTTTCCCAATTGAGAACCAAATGAGTTTCTTCACATCTTATAAGCACCCTGCATAGATTAGCTAGACCAACACCAAAAGAAGAACCATAGTCAAAAAGTCATCCATAAAAACTTCAACTACATGCTCAATTAAATCAGAGAAGGTAGACATCATGCAACATTGAAAT
>OVBE01012471.1:0-13368 GCA_900406425.1 Iberis pinnata
ATCTACGGAACAAAGATTTTAAAAATTGAAAGACGAAAGTGAAGTTGTAGATTGATTATTCTGCAAATATGCATATTTATATTGAAAGTGATACCTAGCTTGTAGAAGAAGATGAATGATTTTAAATAATAATAAGTATTTTTATTATTTTAGAGTTGGAAACTTGCTCGAAAATTCGAATTTGTTTCCTAAATATCAGATAACTTCCATATTTCTCCAATATAAATAATTTTATATTAAATATCATTTAATGTTTTAATTTTTTAAAAATCCAGTTGTTATGGTTATTTATTTTTTTGTTTTGAATTTATACTTATTTTATATATTTCCTAACTAAATCTTTCCTAAATAAAGAAAAATCATATATTATAAAACTGTATATTTAGAATATGCCATATTCTAAAACTTGTGAAGATATCAATAAAAAACGAAATGACGCATATGGTTTTCCATAAATAACTACCAAACAAAAATATTATTTTAAATCTCTCGTTTATTTAAAATAAAATAGTTTTTTTATTTTTTTATATTTTTACAAATATTTTATTTATTTTCTAGATATTTAAACAAATATCCAACCAATACATTAGTTCAATGTTAATTTTGTTGGCATTTTTAATTTGGTGACATTTTAAAAATTTTCTATATAAATGTATAAATATATATTTTTCGGTTTTAAAAATATATTTTCAAATATTTTCGTATTTAATTACGAAAAATATAATTTATGAGACAATCATAATTTTAGATTAATTCAGTTATATATCTAAAATTTAGTATGAAATATTATTTTAAATAGATAATATTTGTAATTGAAAAGGTAATCTTATAATGGAATATTCTAGAAATAAAACAAATGTTGTTACAATATATGGAAAAAATTATATATTAATTTTAATAAGATTTCCTAATCGAATATTTAGGTAACTAATCAAAGTTTAAATCATATCTTAATTTAAAGTTAACTACCATTTTTTGAAATTTAAATTTTCATATTTAGTTACAAATAAGCTAACTACCATTTTTAATAATTAATTTCTTCAAATTTTAGAAAAATATAGAAAAATTATATTTAAATAATATTATCCGACTGGTAATTCTAAATTACGATAAATTTAAAAATAATTCGAATTTTTACTTTAAAAAGTTTATTTTTTTAATTATTATTTAAAGTTATAAAATGTTAAAAATGTAATATAAAAGCAAAAAGAATTATTATTGAATTGTTATGAAAAATTGGAAAATAATTATGTAAATGTACTTAAGAAAGAAATGGTATTGAAAAAAATTTATATACTCAAAAAAAATTGATTTGGTTCGAACCCACGACCTAGGACAAAGGCAAACACGTCCTTGCAAATTATGCCAACCTGTTTTTACTTGTCATCTTATCAATTTAATTCGTTTTTATAGTATAATTTTTTCGGGACAAATCCGACCCGTTTTAGGATCCGCACGTTTTTAAACGGGTCCAGCAAAAATTATGCCTTAAAAACACACATTGCAGGGAATCGAACTCAAGACCATTAAGTCAAAACGTAAATTTTTGCCTATTTTGCCCCTCCGAAATTTTTTTTTTTTTTTCTTTAAAATTTTTAACCCAATGGCAATTACTTGTAAATATGTCTCTTATTTTGACTTCCTCCATATTTGTACTTCAAATTTAATAGTAAAGTTGAAAAACCAGTGTTAGCCCCATTTAATTTATGTGAGTTTAATAATCTTTTATAAAAACAACCTATATTTTTCTTACAATATTAATCATAATGATACGAAGATGTGGTCAATTTACAAAGTACAACCATAACAATTCATGCCGAAATGATTGAAAAAGGTTAGATTCTAATCGAGATATTTTGGTTTTAAAATAAACTAAGAAACATTAATTTTTAATAAAATTTTAAACAAATATCATAAACCATATAAATCACTAAAAATATATAAGGTAATCTAAATTACCTTTATTATTCTGATAAATTATTTTAAAACAACATAGAAAGTAATCATTTGTTATCTTTGTATCATTTATCATAATGAATAAGTAAAAAAAAATTAATGAATAATTATTCGGTTAATAATAAAAATATATTAAATAAATATATTAATAAGTATTTAATTTAACTTATACCAACAACCATTTAATGAATATATTAAAAAAATATATTATATATTATTAAAATCATAAACATAAGAGAGGTAGAAACCGATTGAGGAGTTTCGGAACGTGTTATGCGCTTCCCATCGTAAAGAAAGCGGAGAGTGTTGTAGTCTCTGTTTTTCTTTTCACAATAGGTTTCCATTAGTTTATGAAAAGCAGTATTAACTCATAAACGGAATTTGACTTCGTTTCTCTGTTTAACAAATTAGAAGAAAAAAAATTTGTGTATGATATGGATAAGAAATATCACAAAATTATATAATAGATGAAGTGAATATTAAGTATAAAAGTTATACACAAACCTTTTGATCCATAATCGTGAGAGTTATTCTCTCATTTTGTGTTAATACCGGAGATGGAGACCTCCTAGAAACACAAGAAGCTCCGGTTGAGGAAAAAGAACTCATGATAAAAGTAATAGAAGTAGTTAAAATTTCTCTCAAAATAACTCTTTAAGAAATGAAATCCTTTGAATGAAAAACACTTATTTATAGGAAAAAAAACTTAACACAATACTAATTTGAATTTCAAAACTTTGTAACTGTGCATTAATAGTTATGACACTTCAATATGTGTCATAACTTTAAAAGTTATAGTTCCAAAAAAGAAACTACTAATTTTAATAAAATCTTACATTATATTTGATCAAATATAATAATTCATTATATTTTTAAATTTTCGCAAAGTTTCCGCTATAACAAAAGTAAATTCTATGTGCTTATTATATCACTAAGAAAATCGATTCATAACAAATGAATTAAATATAGTTTAAATCTCTATAGTTTTGTATAATATTTTATGTTATTTTTCATATTAAGTCTATGTTTTTTAAAAAAATCCGTTTACTATTTGTTTATGTCTAAATAACACATGAGTATTGTAAGATCTAATACGTGGAATAAATCTTTATTTTATAACAATATATAAAATAATTTAGAATATATGTTTTTAACTTTAAATTTTTTCCGTAAACTTTGAAAAATGCATAATGCATGCATATTGAATAAAAAATAATAATGAAAACGTTCATTAGGTAATCTAATATTTTGGTAAAATGGAAACAATAAACTTTCATAAAGTTTTTAAAATATATATAAAAAAGATATATCAAAATCAATGTAACTCGAACAAATCTTCGAACCATTTATACCCAAAAATAATCGTATTTTTGTATAATATTGTATGTTATTTTTTATAGTAAGTGTACGTTTTTTTACATAAATTCGTTGAACATTTGTTTATGTCTAAAAAATCCAGGAAGTTTGTGAGATATAGTACGTTTAATAAACTTGATTCAAAATAAAATTTATAAACTTGATTCTTACAAACTTGAATTATATGTATTTGTTTATGTCTAAATGATTCATGGGTTGTTTGTGATTTATTACGTTTAATTAATCTTTATTTCATAACCATAAAGCAATATGGAATATATGTTTGAACATTAATTTTTTTACTATACCTATGAAAATTCATAACAAAATTATATTGAATGAAACTTACCTAATACATATTTCATTAAGTAATCCAATACTGTAAAACCGTATTTTTAAAATGTTCATATAGGTTTTAAAAATATATAAAATAGAATTGAATAAAATGAAGTCCAATAAATCTTCCTATCACTTATTCCAGTAAGTTATCGTATTAACCTGTTATAAAAATAACAATTGATAAATCATTAGATAATAATAATATAAAATTCTTATAACTTGTAAATAAATTCAAAAAACCATAGAAGGTGATTAAAATTACCTTTCTCGTTCACATATATCTAGTAATCACTCTTCCAAACTCTGAAATATTTCTTTGTAAACTACATTGGTTGTCTTAGTTTGTGGTTTTCCATCCTTGTCTACAATCAGAATCTTCAAACCTTTCTTCGATGTTACCCTAGATAAGGCGACATATAACTGCCCATGAGAGAAGACAGGTCTAGGTAAAAAAATACCGACCTCTTTTAAGGATTGCTCTTGAGTCTTGTTAATAGTCATTGCGAACGCAACAGTCAAGGGAAATTTTTCTGCGACGCATCTTAAATGGCAGTTTTAGATCAGTTGGTGTAATACTAACTTTAGGAATCAAAACGCGATGCCCAATATTCTCTCAAGTGATAACCATAGCTTCTAAAACCTGATTTTCCATTGGAGTAATCTATAGCGTAGTACCATTACATAAGTCTCCTTTAGGATCAATATTCCATAAAAACATGACTGGAGTACCTACTTTCAATCGAAGCATATGCCGCGGCAAACCCGGTAATGTAATGCTATTTAAAAAATCTGGCGTAAATACCGGGTTCTCATTGCTTTCATATCGATTGGATCAATACTATCAGCACTTAAATAGATCTTTTTCTCACCTGTAAATCGTTATTAAAAAATACATTAATATAGTACTAAACAACTATATTAGAATAAAATGATCTGGTCTACAAACTAAATATATATGTATCAAATATTTGATTATACCTTCCATCTTCCCAAGAATTAGATCATTTATCATTCCCACATCTTCGTTTGTAGGACATAATATCGCTCGATGGATCGTTTAGTTCTCCAGAATGTTTAGGATCTCCATAAACTTCTCTACTTATAACTACCATACAATCATCTGAAGTCTTAATAAGAAGCTCTGGCGGAATATCAATTATTGCTTGTCCATCGTTAGGTTCAAAAATCTTCCCATCACCAACAGCTAGTAACCATTTAGAAAATTCATCAATTTATGTAGCTTCTTCCACACTCAACTCTTTGTTTAGAAGCCTCATATTCTTTTTCAGCTTTAAGATTTTGCAATGTTTCCATAAGTAAGATGCATTTAAAGAAGAAATAACAATCCCAACCCTTCTAGCCCCTGGTATAACGGGAAGAATCTGCCTAAAATCGCCACCAAATACTATAACTTTTCCACCAAAAGGTTTGTTGTCTTGATTCCCAACAATATCGCACAAAATCCTACCTAAAGTTTCAAAACAATACCTACTCATCATGGGCGCTTCATCCCATATTATTAGAGACGATTCTTTAACCAATTTTGCCTTATCCGATCCTGGTGTGACTTTACACATTGTAAAATCATCAGGATTTACTGGAATTCTAAATCTTGAATGGGCAGTTCGTCCACCTTCCAATAAAAGAGTTGCAATTTCTCTTGAAGCTACATTAAGTACAATAGATCCTTTAGATCTAATAGTAGCCGAAAGCGTTTTCCACATAAACGTTTTCCATGTACCTCCGAACTCATAGACAAAAAACGCCTCCTTTTTCATTATTAACACTCGCAATTATCTCATCATAAACGGATTTATGTTCAATTGTCATCAACTTAATCCATTCTTTGTGCTTTTCTTTCAAATACTCACGATCATAGCTTGTTTCATCAACAATAAATCTTAGAGGTATCTCTGCTCTCTTGCGATGGTTGAGGCATAGTTGTGAAAAATCTCAACCCGAATCCATTTCGTAATAGTGATTCATTAATCTCTTGTAGGGCATAGTTTTTTTTCTCTTCGTCAGTTAGAATGAGATCTATTTAATCAATAAAACGAAATACTTGTCAAGTAAAAATTTAATTTATGTTTTAAATTATAGATAAAAAAATGAAACACTTACTATGACTGTTGAACTCCTTCTGCTTCCTACGTTCGATGTCCTCGGACAAATATTTCCATGTCTTTTCCCAAACATCTTCTGGTGTAATCAATGAAGCAGACAATAGCATCATAGCAAATAAATTTCTAAGCATGTCACCAAAACACCAAAAGCTTGCAGATATAATGCTTTCGACGAAAGCATTATCATCATCGAGAATACCACGTGCTAAACATGCTTCTTTAAAAATAGAATACACTACATCCTTATAGGTTCTTAATTCTTCAAAGCTTCTACGACCTTTAACTATATTCAATAGTATTATCATAAAATAAGCCTCTTCTACATGACGTGGAACATAGTTAATCCTCCCAATGGAAAATCCTCTTTTCCTTTCTTTGAATACCTTGTTCTTCTTATCATAAGTAAATCTTGTTGGTATTTCAACATATGTTAATGTTCTAGCTATAACATTCACCTTATTCAATTCGAACCATTCTAAGAACATAGATGTCTCTGTAGAGTTCCTATTTAGGATGGTCTCATATTCTTCATCATCTTTGAAGAAGATAAGTTTTTTTCCTGGAAGATGGAAAGATAGTTTCTCGACGGGTGTGGTTCGAAAATGAATCAGAAACTTCAACAATCTCCATGCTGCTTCTGAAGCAGAAACATATCTAAAATTCACATTTCATTCTATTACATAATGCAATTCAATATAGTAACTATGTTGGATACAATTATAATGCCTAGAAAATCATACATGCAATCGAAGAATTCTTTTATCTCGTTTCTGGCCTCATTTACATTAGAAGTATTCTCTTTTTCAACAACAATGGTTACTTTATCATATCCCTTATTAATGTACTTAAATAAATACTTAATTGACCCAGATTGGTTGCACCATTCGACATTTATGTGAGTTTTATATCGTAGAGACAATTCTTTGTTGTAAGGAACAACATACCTATTATCCATATTAATTCCATTCTTCTCTACAAATGCTCCAATATCTCTTTGCCTATAAATAGGAAAACCGTCTTTATCAATTGTCGCTTGGGGATATTTTTAATGCACAAACCATCCTCTATACATGAGTGTGAAGGATTTTCCAAACCACATGATCCATGAATCATACAATCTTTTACAACTTCATATAGTTCAGGCTCTTTATCTTTATGAAGAATTTCAGCACATATTATTTTTTCGATATCATCACAAGTTGGAAACTTACATATCGGATCCATAAATAATAATATGTGAGCATGTGGTAGGCCTCTTTTTTGAAACTCAATAGTATACATAGCTGTTTAGAAACAAAAGATAATAAATAAATGTCATAAATATCATAAAATCTAGTTTAGATAACATGAAAAGTTTGGAAATAAGAACTTTATTAAACTAACGTACCAGAAGATGTTTTACCAAAATGTTTGTTGTCTGTCAAATCTCTCATAAGAGAATCAAGCTTCATCTTGAAAATTCGGCACAAAATGTCTGGTCTATCATCATAATTTAATTTCCTTTTATGAAGATATCTAGATATTTCAGGTCACCTAGGATTACAAGTGAATATGATGAACAAATCCGGGAAACCGAAATGCTTACATGTAGTCATGGCATCGTAATACTTTTGCTACATATACCTAGGACCACCAAAAAAAGTAGCGGGAAGCAACATCTTTGTTCCTTGTTCACTCATATCAGTACTACCAGATTCGAAATTGTCTTTAATTGATTGATAATTTTCGGCCTTAAGACTTGACTGGTTGTTTATGATATAACATAATCTGCTTGCTTCAATAGTTGTGAACACATCAACCAAAAATTGTTGAAATAATCGCTTTCATTGAAGCAATATGTGACATTCTTCTCGTCTTTCTTGTATCCTGAAAGCATAAAACTATCTCATACTGATGGTTTTAATCTTTTTATTCAATTTCAAACCTTTATAACATTTTTCAATGCCAAGTCTAAATCCATCTTCTCCATAAGGAAAAAATAGTGGATATTGTAAAGCCAGATACGAAACATGAGTTTCGTTGATCCTAAGCAAATTTCCATATTTTTCTTCAAGAATAATGTCACCTCTAGGCATATCTGAAACAAAATCACCTGGAATCAAGGCAGCAACTTCAGAAGTTGTAGGCATGCTATAAATTCTTTCATCATTTTCTTTTTTATCGCAAACAATCCTCATATGAAAAATTTCATTTTCATTATCCTTTGGAGCATTTAATAGGTCTCTTGCAGAACAAAATATCTTCGCGTAAGGATTGAATTCATTTGACATTTTGATTATATCCTCAATTAATTTATTCTGAAGTTCTCCTTTCTTTTTGGTATCAGTACTTGATTTTTTGTTGTAAAACAAAAAAATTGGGTTAAATATTTTATATAGGTCAAAAAAATTTTTAATTTGTTATTACCGAATATAGTCAAAAAATTTACCTTAGGATGGTAGCTCGATTAACAATTCGTTAATTGTATCAACAATATATAGTTGTGAAAATTTAGGATAATTATTATCCTGTGGTTTTAAGCTACCCATTAGGTGATAATTTGCTACTTGCAATTGAAACATTTTAGGTCCACGTCCTTTAGGCATAGATTTTTCAACTTTTCCACCTAGCGATGTAAACGTAAAAATCATGTTGTAAATATGAATATTTTCACGAAAATGCCTGCTCAATTCGTCGTCGCTTGTCATTAAATGTTGGAGAACTTTCGGAGATGGTTTTAAATATGGTAGCTTGACTGTTCCAGAATTACAACACAACGAAAATGTAGGATTTGTCTGATTTCTCTTCTTGTTAACATGTTCATCATACCACATAATTGCTCCACATAATGTACATTCATATGTTGGATCTCCATGGTCTAAATAACTTGAAACTCGAAAAAACAATGAAAATTTATAATCACGCTTCCACAAAGACTTCAACTTGAAATAGTTAAATATCTATACAATAAAATCAAAATTATACCTTGTTTGTTTTTATTTTCTATTGTTAATTTTTTCCGGTTTGCGAAAACCTTTTGAAAAACCAATGCCATTTGCTTAACTCTTTCATTTGGGCCCATATTTAAATATTCATTTTCATCATCTGAATCCTCATTTACTGTATCTTCATCGGTCTCGTAATCTAATACAACTCACGAAAGTTTTGCCATTCTCCACCTAATAAAAATTATATAGTAGAAAAAATAGTTAAAATTGTACAAAAGTTAGATGTATTTTGTATATATAAAAGTTTTGATAATACCTTGAGTCTTATTAACGAAATCATTGATCGTTCCAATAGATGATCCGGCTATGTCATCTAAATAAGTTTTAAAAATACAAATTAATAATGTGCAAATATTCTATACAACCATTAATTTTACGAACTGGAAAAATAGTGACAAACCTTTAGATATGCCTTTGGTATATGAGTTCTGACTATAATTCGAATCAACTATCTTTGCATCTGTACGAATAGCATGGCCTGACTCGTGAACATTGGTAATATTCTCCAAAATTCCTCTGTGAACCTTTTGTTTCTTATTTAAAACGGGTTCCTTTTGGATATGATTGTTATCACAAACAACTTTAAAATTCTTCGTATCATTTTTTTGACATTTTCATCATTTTCGATGCTCCTTCTCGACCTCCTATTACTTTTCATCTCCTTGACCTAAAGAAAACGAAAGAAAAAATATAGAATAAAATTTGATTACATAAAAGAAAAAATAACTTGAGAAAAGTATGTTGCCAACTACTAAGCTTTTCTAGGAAGAGATCTCTACGCTTTCTTAGCATTAAGATTATGCTAATTGATGTTTTATAGTTTGTTAATAACTTATACCAAAATTATAGCTTAGTAGTTGTGATTTACTATAACGATTTTAGTTAACTATATATATCATTTCTATTGTTTATATATAATAGTTTCAAGTATTGGGTAACTTTAGTATTATAAAATATACACAAAATGATTTTAGGAAACAAATCGACATAATTTCCATGAATTAGTTTCGTATTAAAGGAGGAATTTTTTTTTATAACTTTACTATTACTATAATCATTACAAATATATTTACATACGTCTAAACACATAATATGTTATTTATTATGGTTATCAAATAATATATTATGCTTAATAAATAAGGGTAAACTAATTATCCCCGGAAAACTAAAGCCCAAACGAGGGAAGTTGTGCCCAAACGAGGGAGACTATGCCCAAAAGAGGGAAGCAAATGATAAAAACATAAACTAAAACAATTAGAAAACGAAACACAACTGAAAACCATGAGTTTAAACGACGGTCGTAACTGTTAAGAAAGCCAGAAATAGGAGCCAAATGATGAAATAACATGAGACTTGAAAAAATGTCGGATTGACTAGATTGAACTAACCAGGAAAGGAGACTCAACCCAACTTTAACTCCATACGAACTAATCCTCAAAGCCACAAGAACCACACTTTATGAGATAAACCCCACAAAACCGGTTGCGATAGTAGCTATGCCACACCGTCAAACAAGTATTGATCCTTACACATTCGGCGCCCACCTCTTTACCTGGAAGATCCCAAGAAGCGAAGAATGAAGCTGATGATCGATGAGAACTAGCAACAAGACAAGCAAACCAACACCAATAACGAACCAACGAGACCACTCATAGAGTTCCACAGACTGGAGTGAACCAACCAACACGAAAAAAGCTAAACGCTAAAGCAGATAAAACCAGAGTCTTCAACACTGAGATAAAAAATCCCAAACCAACATGACCGCACAAAAACAAGCAAAACCAATCCACATCTAGCCACTTACCAACCAGAGTCAACTGTAAGGACTAGACATCCCAAAATTGAACGCAAAGCCCTTTGCCAGAGAAGAAGAGGCCAGACCAGACCAAATACACGAGATCCAAACACCACTAGGAGACCAAGACACTCAACATAGGCCAAAAGACAAGGAGATTGCAAACCTCACATTTCCGGTCTGAGCGAGAGAGGACCCAGGGTGAGAGGAACTGATCTTCAGTAGACCATGGCTGAATCTCCGACCTAGAGACAATTTGGAGCCATGGGAGCCGAACAGAGACTAGACACACCGAGAATAAACTAAAGACGACGAAAAAGACTCCAGAGGGACCGGTCTCGGCGCTATGGGAGTGCCTGCGACTGATGTATTGCGTTTTTAACCGGTTTAGGCATCGATTTAGTTCTCATTTTAGCTAGGTTCGCTTGCATTTAGAATAGTTTAGGTTGCATTTTGCATTCTATTGCATATTTCAGGTGCCTAAGAAAGATGGAGCTGAACCGGAGTAAAACCAAGAAGAAAGAAGTCAAAAGGAACTTAAGGAGGCAAACCAGGCAGTTGTATCGGCCACCCGTACCGGTTGGAGTACGCCGATAACAAACACGAAGAAGCTGACCGATATGATCAACCGATACACCCATATCGGTTGGAACCAACCGATATGGAGGATTAAGGGCGAGACCGGGCATCACTAACCGGTACACCTGGCCCGATACAGGTGCATCGGCCAGTGTGTACCGGTTGCACTCAACCGATACCGATATCGGCCATATGTACTGGCCGGTTTGGCCGATATCGACGAAATAAAGGGAAAAAATGACTTTTGTTTTAAACACTTGAAAGACCTAGTTTGTATTCTATTCCATCTTTTATATTCAAAAAACTCTCTGTAAAAACCTTTGTTCTACTTTTGAAGTTTAATTTGATTGAGTTTTCCAATTCTTGTTCTTAATCCTTTGTTTTATTCGGTTTCTTTCATGAGAAAACATAGTTCTAATATGGGAATTTGTGTTTTCTTCATGAGTAGTGAGTAGTTCCAATAAGAAAATGGGCTAGGTAAATTAAGGTGATTAGATGGTGAATTTAGATGTTTAGGTCTTATAATCCTTAATTCCTCATGAAATAGATGTTCTTAACGCTAGATTTAACCTGATCAATTGAATCTAGATCTTAGGAAAATTATCGCCCGAAAGGTGTTCGATAAAATTAATGAATCAATCATTGTATTCTAAATGAGGCCTAGCCAAGAGATTATGTTAGTTAGTTTAGTGGTTGAGCATAGATTAGATCTTAATGTTTCTTAATCTTGTTGATTAGTCAAAAGATTGTATTAGTCGCATGTTTAGGAAAAGGATTAGTACCACGAGAGTGGATTAGTCTATAAGTGGGAATCTTAGACCAAGGATTAGCTGTTAAATGTTAGCATTGAGCGTCTTAGGAAACCGTTTGATCACCCGAGTCATTGCCTTAGCCCGTTTGTTTAGCCTTTTTATCATCGTATACTTCGTTTTATATTTAATCTCGCTTCTACTTATTCAATCATCGGATTTCAATTAAAACACATTTTAATCGAAAATCACAACCAACTTTGAATCGCTTAGACTAAACGTAATTCTCATAGAGCTATTTAGTTAATTGCATCCCGAACTGGATTTGACACCTAAGTACTACATCGATATTCAAGTAGTCTAGGATTACTTGTTAGATAGGAACCATAAAATCTTGTTTATCAAATTGGCGCCGTTTCTGGGGACTAAATGATTGCCATTAGAGTTAGGAACCAAATTGAGACTAGAGCCCCATTTTTCTTTCTTTTTGTTGGTGATTTCTTTAACTTCTCCTTGTGATCTTGAACTTCTAGGTGTACAACTAGGTGTGAAGGAAACATTCGAGGAAAAGGAGATAGGATGATCAACCGTCAAGCTAGCGACGTTAAACGCGCCCTTGGAGACTCCTCCAAGAACCGTCAAGCTAATGACGTAAAATGAAGTCCCATGTCTATCCTTTATTTTATCATTTGCTTTAGTTTGTTTTTAGTTTGATTTTTGGGTATAATGACTCTTGAAAATGATGAGTGTTGAAATGAACTAGGTTGAAGTTGCTTCAATGGTTGGGAGATACAAGATAAGATATCTTCAAGTTTCTCAATTGGTTCAATTAATCATCCCACAACCACTATTGGTATCCTTTAACACCTTTGTACATATTTGCATCTTAGTTTTTGTTTCTTTTATTTTCGGTTCTTTCTCTAAATTCTTTTTAACACAAGAGACCGTGTGAATTAAGTTTGGGGGAGGGACCATATCTAACTTAGTTTCAATTTTTGGTCTTATCATGCATTTGTATTGTGAATAGTTAAGGTTTACAAAATCCATTAAAATCGAAATTTTTTAAAAAAATCTTCAAAAACATTGCATTAGCTTCATTCCATTATTGTCTTAGGTTGCATTTAGTTGCATCATGTGCATAGGAAACCAATGATGATAATACCTTGCAAAGCCTAAGCTTTAGCCTTTTGAATCAGCATCCAAAGTGTGATAGATAGGATTGAACATTCTAGTAATCTTGAAAAGTCTTGAAGTTCATGTTTTGAATCTTGATGTTTGAAAATCCATTGGTTTAGTCTCGAAGCCTGCTAGTTCTAGATTGTCTTCACAGCTATTTGAACCTAAATTGAATTGCTAATTAGCTTTCTTGAATGGTATATTGATGTGGTTTAAGGCTTAAAACTTGTGTAACAGTTTAGTCACCCAATAGCCCAAACACTTGTGGCTAAACCGGTCATTCTCATCTTTAGAATGATTTCCCTCTC
>OVBE01012472.1:0-13367 GCA_900406425.1 Iberis pinnata
AGTTTAGCAGGCATAAATGCCTACTAAAATGCATTAAATCTGAGTAATATCAGATAGATACAACAATTTGGTTCCAGTCTCCTCAAGCTTATACTCTATGTGGCAACAAAGTATCTCTGCCTCAAACATAGTGTCAAATAATCCACCTGACCAAGCAAGTACAACATCTACTTAAGAGGAGCATGTTTATCATATTAGAGTACCCACTTTACCACAACAACAAATGCAACCACCACAGCCTGAGCAGAATGACATTACTCCTGCTGGCCATGACTACATTCAGGACTTAGATTCTTCAACTTCTCAGACTCAATCACCAGTAAGGCAGCCTAAAAGTATGACTATTGATGTTGGAGAAGAACATTATGCGCGTACGACAGGCTCATATCCTGATTTTATAGGCGATAGTGTCTCTTCTTCATCAACCAGGACAATCAATTCACAGCCTCTCGTTCAAAATCAAGACAATTCCACCTCAACCCACAAGAATGGTAACCAGATCATAAAAGGGAGTATTCAAACCAAATCCCAAATATGCAATGTTAATAAATACAACTGCATACCCTAAGCCTAAGACACTATCAGCAGCTCTACAGGATCCTGGATGAACAAAGGTAATGCAGGAAGAGATTTCAAACTGCCTGGAGACTAACACATGGACTTTGGTTCCCTATGCACCAGGTATAAATGTTATAGGTAATAAGTGGGTCTTCAGGACTAAACTACATGCATATGAGTCATTAGAAAAACTTAAAGCAAGGTTGGTTGCCAAGGGGTATCATCAAGAAAAGGGAATAAACTACTTAGAAACTTTTTCTCCTGTTGTCAGAACATCTACTGTGAGACTAGTCTTACATGTGGCAACAATAATGGATTGGTGAATTAAGCAATTAGATGTCAAAAATGCTTTTCTCCATGGTGAACTATTAGAAAATGTGTACATGACACAACATGGGGGTTTTGTGGATTCTACAAAGCCAAATTATGTCTGCAAGCTCAACAAGTCTCGCTATGGTCTAAAGCAATCACCTAGGGCCTGAAAAATTTAGCACCTATATATTGGAGTTTGGATTTATCTACTGTAAACATGATCCATCACTATTTGTTTACAAGAAGAACATATATATAATCATGCTTCTTCTATATGTTGATGACATGATACTTACTGAAAATTCATCCCAGAAAATGGATAAGCTCCTAAATCAAATGAATCAACAATTCAAGATGTAAGATATGACTACATTATTTCCTAGGTATTCAAGCAATGTTTCATCAAAATGGTTTGTTTTTGTCACAGAGAAAGTATGTTGAAGACTTACTTATCACAACAAAAATGCAAGAATGTGCTCCCTACTCCTCTTCCTCTACAGCTAGGCAGGGTACCTAATCAGACTCAATTGTTTTCAAATCCTACCTATTTCAGGAGCCTGCAGGTAAACTACAATACCTTACTTTAACTAGACCAGACTTGCAGTTTGTTGTCAATTTTTTCTGTCAAAAGATGCATGCCCCCACTGTTTCAGACTTTGCTTTGTTGAAAAGGATATTGCGTTATGTTAAAGGAACTGTAAGTATGGGAATAAGCTTCACAAAAGATACAAATTGCATAGTAAGATCCTATAGTGACAGTGATTGGGCTGGTTGTAAAATCGAAAGGAAATCAACATGTGGTTTCTATACATTTCTTGGTTCTAATATCATCCCATGGTCATCTAAAAAGCAATCAACAGTTTCAAAGAGCTCCACATAGGCAGAGTATAGATCACTTTCAAAAACAACAACAGAGATTACATGGCTGAATAATATGCTCAGAATCTTGGGAGTTCCACAACCAAAGACACCTGAATTATATGGTGATAATCTTTCATCTATATACTTATCAGCTAATCCCGCATTGCATTCAAGAACAAAACATTTTTAGACATATTTTCATTGTGTAAAGGAACATGTAGTATTGGGTACTTTGCTTGTGAAACATGTTCCAGCTCACTTACAGCTTTCAAATATATTCACAAAGAGCTTACCACAAGGCTCATTCACTTCACTAAGGTACAAACTTGATGTGGATTTTCCACCCACACCAAGTTTGAGGGGGAATATCAGTAAAACTCTGTCTAAAACTGAGTATTTGCTTAGTAAGAAGACTAACCTGGATTTGGGCCAAGAGAAGAATGTGAGGTCCATCACCAAATCAGCTAGCTTTCCCTCTTCAAGACACGTTCACCTGCAATAAGAGAAAAAAAAAATGTTAAGGCAAGAAGCTCACAAGAAAAGAGAGAAATCGCACACAAGGAAAAAGCAAAAGCATATTGTACAAAGGAGGAATCAATAAAGGTTAGCAACAAATTTGAACCTCTAAGATGTGATGAGGATTAGACAAGTGTCATAAGATTAGGCATTCTATAGTTGTATAAATTGAGAGCATTGTAAGCTATAGTTGTTAAGATCAAGTTTGTAATCAATGAAATAAGATTTTCATCTTCTCTATTTTCTAAAGTCTCAAACTTTCAGTAATATCAACTAATAAAAAATGTATGAATAACCTAAGAATTCAAACAATAAAAAACGATACAAAACATAAAATTTCAAATATTAGAATAAAAGGAGTATTTCTTTTAGGAAATATCAACATTTTCTCGTAACTACAACCACACTATTCTATTACTTAAATGGGAACCTCTTTTTTTTCTTTACAAACCTCTCTCGACATAATAGAGAAACCGAAAAGGAGGAAACCATTGCCTCTTCTGCCGAGTCACAACCACATACATTGCACTAAAAAATTTTTGACGATCTCGATGTCGAAAATATCTCGTTCTACCATACTAGCGGGCCCCTTATCAATTGTCCCTATCCTATTCAAGATCACTTGTAAATTAACCTAATGATCTAGGTATGCTTACAAAGTTCAAAACATACTTGAGTTTACCCAAATCTTTCATCTTGAAACACTTACTCAAGTATGTTTTGAACTTTGTAAGCATACCTAGATCATTTCCAACCACTACCAAATCATCCACATAAACTAAAACCCTAAGATTCTTGTCTCCTTTTATGGATGCGAACAATGCATTTCTACATGGTGACTTAGAAGAAGAAGTATATATGAAGCTTCCGTCAGGTTTCAAGTCCGATGATTCAAACAAGGTATGTCGTTTGAAGAAATCTCTTTACAGTTTAAAGCAGGCACCAAGATGTTGGTTTGCTAAACTAACGTCTGCGTTGAAGGAGTTTGGATTTGTACAATCCTATTCGGACTACTCGTTGTTCACATACAAATGTTTTGTGATAGCAAGTCAGCTATACATATAGCGGCAAATCCGGTTTTTCACGAGCGAACGAAGCATATAGAAGCTGATTGTCATAGTGTGAGAGATGTAGTTCAAGCTCGACTCATTGTCACGCCACATGTGAAGACTACAGAACAAGTAGCTGATTTGATGACTAAGGCTTTGGGGAGTTCAACCTTTCAGTATTTGATGTCCAAGTTGGGCATATGCAATCTACATGCTCCAATTTGAGGGGGAGTATTGAGAATAGTCTAGTGGGCTTTACGTATATGGGCTTGTTGTATAAGGTTATAGTTTTCTTAAGTATAAATACCTAAGAACTCTCACTTGTAAATTAACCTATTGAATATATCGTTTCATTCATCTCTTTACATTGTGCGAGAAGTGCAGCTCGAAGACGGTGACTATATGAAATTAGGACATCTGAAATTATTTTTAATTTGGACCGGTTTTGAATCTTAAAATAGGTGTATATGGATTTAGGACCTTTGGAATTTTTTGGTCATGCACAAATCCAAAAATATGCATTCAATTGTTAACACGATGGGGAAAAAAAAAACTTGAAAGAAAAACTACAACCACACCAAAACTATTCAATTATGCAGCAACTTTTTATTTTTGTAAAATAAGCGTGGGAGTGTAAATAAAAGTAAGGGAATTAATAATTGCGAGGAACAGAAATTAGTGGACAATTTGGGGCTTTGCATTTGGCAACTTGTATTGGAACAACAAAACGATTGACGTTCTAACAAACAGATTTAACTCATTTGATTGTGAACGATTCATATACTGATATACATTTCCTGTTTTTTAGGTAAATATAAATTTTTATATGCAAGTCTTTCTCCATGGTACATTATAAATTTATTTGTAATAGAGTATTTTATCAGTATGAAAATATTATTATACTCTCATTTAAATCATTCATCTAGTTTATTATTAAAATACATTTGATTGAATTAATCTATTTCGAAACAAAAATTATAAAAAAAAACGTAGTGAAGCTAAAACTAAAATTAGAATCAATCTTCTTTTGTTTCTGACGGCATCCTGACTTCATGGTCACATTTTCTTCTCAGCAAATTGGACATTTTTTCTGACGATATTAAGCTGCCGAAGCAATGTCATCGCTTCTCGACTGTGAGACACATCTGCGGTTGCGAGATTTGTCTCATTTGTCTTTTTCGTGATTTTTAGTTTTGGATTTGAAATAGTATTTAGATTTTGGTTATTTGCGGGCTAATTATCTTGTGAAATTTGGTTATAATCATCAACCAAAAAGAAACCTAAATCTAGTAGGAGAAGTGTTGTTCAAGAAGACACATTGATTGTGAGGGTGGGTGGCTGAGAAGAGGAAAAATTTGTGTACGTATTAGGTGTCGCAAAAAATTTATAACATAGGTATAGTTTGACTCCTATATAATTTGGAATGTGTTGTACAATATGTATGCAAAGAGATACGATAGGAGCATCTGACAATAAAATTCTTTACGTATGTAATCCTATATTCCTTGAATATTACGCTTATCTGATACTCAAAACAAGCCCGTACAAGAAACAACAAGTGAAATTGAAAAAAGGAAGAAGAATGTCAGTGACTTTAGGACAAAAGGATTGGGTAGACATGAGTGTAAATCAGGACATTCCCTTGTGGATATGTCAGATAACTTATTACTCTCACCTTCTCGCATGTTCTATCTACACATATATTTTTATTAGGAAATTAAACAAATTTTATATCATTGTCTATAGTTATAAACAGGGAAAATCTCACAAAGTTGAAAAATTAAAATAGTTTGAGTTGGTGTTTTATCATATATCTTAAGTCTAACCAACCCCTCGAGTAAGTAGGATTA
Source organism: Iberis pinnata (assembly GCA_900406425.1). Classification (NCBI taxonomy): domain Eukaryota; kingdom Viridiplantae; phylum Streptophyta; class Magnoliopsida; order Brassicales; family Brassicaceae; genus Iberis; species Iberis pinnata. The sequence goes on from OVBE01012472.1 coordinate 5,147, forward strand.
ATAAATTATCACAAAGAATTGACAATTTAAATTAAAATTTGACTTTTCTCTAAAAAGGATTTTGATTTTGAGTTTTTTGTTTTTACCAACGAATAATTGAGGATTCCTGGATACACTGCATCTCTCCAATAGAATTTAAATAAAAATTTTCCCAAGCAAGATTCGAATTTAGATATTGTAATTTCTCTTACTTTTTTTTCCTTAGGATTTGAATTAAGTTTTGACTTGTATTACACAAAATATAAAAATTCACCTGTAGGGAAGAAAATGTTGTACTTTACACATTTTCCTAAGTTAGAAAAGGAAATTGGATATATACAAAAAATACATATATTTTTCATGGTGAACAAATAGAATATGTTAAGAAAAGTGGTGGTCACTCAATTGTCGATTATATGGAGGTTGTGGATTCGATGATTAGTAATGGAAGCTTGAAAAAACCAGTAAATAAGTATTGAATGCATACACCAAGGTATACAAAGAATAATGTTTGGTAAAATAATATATGTAAAATATAAGTATATGATTTGTACATGCCACGTTTAAAATCACGAATTATTAATCTCGTACCTTAACACATCTCATCATTGTATACACATTTCACTTTTTAAATAGTAAATACTTACATTCGATTTCTTTTGTGAATGTGACGTATTACAGAAAATGATATTTTTGGACACATAAACGGACTTATATTAAATTTTAATTATGAATTAGTGGTTACCATCATAACTTAGTTTTTACTAGACTTATCTTTTCCTTTAGTTAAATCATGTAGTAAAATAGAGAGTACAATTTTTAGAAATAGCTTCAATTGATTTGAAGTTTTCGGATCACAAAATAACAAAAACGAGTTATTTGTTTCTATCTGATTAGCTGGACCTGTTTGACCTCAAATGTAGTGATAATTGTACTACAAACAGACTAAATGTTACAAGTTTTAAATTGACAACACATAACTCGATTTTATATTGAGATGAGTGAGAGCATCTTCATACTATTCAAAATTCTTACGAATAAAATAAGTATATATTTATTAACATTTTATTATGTAAATAATTTTTAAATAAATAAATAAGGTTAGACCAATAGAAGCTAAACATATGGTAAATTTAGTTTTAAAACAGATTCTAAGACCATCTCCAACAAGGTTTCTTAAAGGTTTCTTAACAATAAAATATAATAAAATGTTAAGAATTTTGGAGAGAGAAATTTCTTAAAACTCTTATATAAGAGTTGACTCTTGCACTATTCACACATTTTTTACTCTTGGGTTTCTTGCACTATTCAAGAAATTTCTTAAAATTCTTAAAATAATATTTTTTTTTTTATTAGGAAACTCTTAAAGAGTTTCTCCATTGGAGATGCTCTAAGACCATGAACATTCAAGGGTTCTAAAGAGTTCTAAACATGTGGACCCCCACTATTTTTATTAGAGACATGCTTTTTGGTCTCTAAAATTGGATCCGGATTTTGCAAAAATCGTGGATCCTACTGACACGTGGCGGCCAACGATTGATCAAGTATTTAAATTTTTTTTAGCTCTTTGCATTGTTTATGGTCTAAAACTCTTTATTTAAGAACTTATCATTACCTTCTCTCTTACTTTTGTTAATATTTTGAATTATTTTATTATAAAAAATATAGTTAAGATCCACCAATGAAAGAAAGTGGTCTGACAAGCTTTCGCGATTTTTTATATGTTCGTCTCTCTTCATTTAAACTTACTCTAATTCTGAAAGCATGTAACAAAATGATAGATAATCTAGTCAAATATGCGAGAACCTAACATAAGATCGTTTTTTTGTAGATTCAATTATCAATCAAAAGATATTCCATGTGGCGAAAACTACTTTGTTAGTAGAGGGTGCATATGCGTTCAAATCTTTTAAAAGTTTTATGTAGATTTTAGTTAATTTGTATGTTGGATGTGTTAAGATTTAAAATTTTCATAAGGTTTTTGGTGTTGTGCCCCATTAAAAATCCGTTCTGCATTTGTCACTTGATATTTTATTATAAAAAAATGTGTGGTTGCAAAAATAAATAAATAATAAATAATAAGAAAAGAAAAAAAAGTTCGTGGTATAATGAAATTGAAAGAGTGGCCAATTAATGAAAAATAAATGGCTGAAACATTCCTTCATTTGTGTATAATTGTTTAGCTTTAAAGCAAGAAAGGGCCACTGCGTGCAACAATTTTTTTTAAAGACGAATAGTTGACTACCTCTTACGCTTTAAGGCTAAGTGCTCTTTTATTTGTTAGATTAGCGGACGCCACGTTTACTTTTCTTCATTTAATATTGAAATTATTATCTATATCTTCCATATCTATACTCCATTTTATATTTTCTTCTTATACATTTTAACAGTTATCCTGAGAAGAAAGTTGGTATAGTGAGAGCGTTCAATTTTCATATAGTATGAAATTCAAACCTAAACATATAAGTATATAACTAAAACATTTTCAGGAATATATTGTTGGGCCAGGGTTGACACCTTGGCCGAAGTCCGTTAAAAAACTCAATTTTTGATCAAATTCGGCGATCTGTAATCGACCAAGTGGTACAAAAAAAAGCTTGCGGATCCAATAGCACTGTTCGCTTAAGATCAAAACTGGAAAATATTTTCTATAAATAAAACACCTCTACCTTCAAGAAAAGGGAGAGAAGAAAAACAGGAAAACAGAATAGTAACAACGATCAACGGAGAATGACCTCGTCCATCAGTCGAAAAAGGACATCGTCCATCAGCAAAGAAGACCTCTTCCATCATCAAAGAGGGACCTCATCCATCAACAAAAAAGGACCTCGTCTATCAACAGAAGAAGACCTCGTCTATCAGCAGAAGAGGACCATGTTTATCAACAGAAGAGGACCTCGTCCATCAACAAATAGGACCGCGTCTATCATCAGAAAAGGACCTCGTCCATCAGCAGAAAAGACCACGTCTATCAGCAGATGAAGACATCGTCCATCAGTTAAAGAAGACCTCGTCTATCAATAGAAATAAACCTCGTTTATCAGCAAAAGAGGATCTCGTCTATCAACGGGGGAAGACCTAGTCCATCAACAAAAGAAGACTTCGTCTATCAAAGGAAGAAGACCTCACCTACCAAATGAAAACAACCTAGTCCGTCACATAAAGACCACCTCGTCTGTATCATAATAAAAGACTCACCCATCACCGGAAGAAAGCCTCAACCTCCAAGACAATGTCCACCAGAAAAGGAATCAGGAGCCTTGTCCTTCAAGAGAATAATCATTTAAAAGCTTAGCCCACAACAAGCACCTCGTATCCCAGTCACTCTCGAAGAAAACACTGACCGAGTCTTAGGATTGTTAAGATCAGTTTAACATGTATCAATATATTTCTTTTCAAAGAAAATCTAAAGGAATAAACTTTAAATATTAATTAATCTATGATATGTTTTTAATATATATATATATGATATGTTTTAACATCGATTTTATTCTCTAGACAATTTAATTATAAAAAATCTGAATTTAAAACAAAGAAGAATAATCTACGAGAGTTTTTTTTTCCACTATAAAATCAAAGTTTAACATCTAGAATATCATTGTTCATGAGCTTGATGTTTTTTATAGGCTAAAAGATTGATTCTCGTGATCATAAACAATGGCAAATGTAGAACACTTTTATAGTGGAGGCACAATGATATGACCCGGGATCGCTAATTATGAGCAAAGGCTTGATCGAATGTGGTTCTCGGTCCAAAATTGGCTTTCTTGGCCAAAAAAGTATCACCGGGTGAAGGTCGGGTGATGCTAGGAAATGATCGGGTGGCTAAGTTGTGCTATCGGGCTACTAGGTTGGCCCGGGTATGCGACTCGGCAGTCTCGGCCATACTATGTTGCGGTTGAGCCTGGAACAGCTTTCTGGCCCAATGCAGCAGTGGCTAGACAGAACAAACATGTGATGCGGCTGGCTCGCTGGAACGATTCGGATGGATGTTGCGGCTGGCTCCCTGGAATGTTGTGGTACAACGATTGAAGGACCGATGGCTCGCTGGATTGGTGCGATTGAATGGATTCGACTCGGCCAAGTTGTGATTTTTTGAACCGATGGATAATAGAACTTCTTGTAAGGATTTTACTTGTGAGAAATTCAAATTTCTCAAATAAAGAGTGAATAATCGATTGCTCAAAAGCGTTTTCTCTCAAAATTATTTACTGAATCAAGAAGAAACAAGAGTTATCATAAGTAGGCGACAAGGAAAGCCTAGGGCATTTAACCACACCCAAAACAAACAACAGGTAGTTCTTGAATAAAAACAACAAGTAGTCTAAAAATACAAGCGAAACAACAAAGAATTTATTTTGTAGAAGTGTCTAAGACACTCGTCCAATATAACTATTCTTAATAACTTAGGCGTAGTGATGCAGTGTGCCTCGTTAAAAACCTTAACAGAGAACCTCCTTCCTACCAAATCCCCACCAAGGAAAAGAGTACAGAACCACATCATTTAGCTACTTATTCATGGTTACTTGATTCTTCAATCTGGCTGGATTTGAAGATGTTGAATACCTACATGGAAGCTTCGGAATCTACATGGATCATGACATTAATCTTCTTGGATAGCTCATTTGCATTGGATCGGGTGATCCTTTCTTTCGGCTCAGGTTCCGGCTCTTCTTCTTTAGAGCTGGCCACGATCATATCATCCTCCTCTTTTGAAGAGGATTTATCCTCAAATCTGTATCTGCAACATAAAGTTCAAGTCAAAAACATTGAATGAACTAGAGGTTTGATACTTCCCTTTTAAGTCGAGACGGTAGGCGTTGTTGTTGATTCTCTGGAAAACTTCAAATAGTCCATCTACTCGCGGCATCAACTTGGACTTCCTCTCCTTGGGAAAATGGTCTTTTATGAGATGAATCCAAAAGTAATCTCAAGTCTTAGCGTGTTTCTCATATAGCTTAGTTTTCTTCTCTATATTCTCCTTGGCCTTAACATGTATCCTGTGAATTTCTTCAGCTTTCTTCTTGGCATCTAAATTGCATCTTTCACTTGAAGGCAAATGGATTATGACTAAAGGTGATTGCGGATTAAACCCATAACGATTTCAAAAGAAGAAAATAGAGTAGAAGAATGCTTAGCATGATTGTATGTGAACTCAATATGTGGGATAAGTTCTTCCCAAGACTTGAGATTACTTATCACCATGGTTCGTAAGAGAGTGGAAAAAGACTAGTTTACCACTTTTGTCTGCCCATCTGTATGAGGATGACAAGTTGTCGAGAATGAAAGATTTATTCCTAGATTAGACCCAAGTATGCGCCAAAAGTGGCTCAGGAACTTGGTATCTCAGTTAGAAACAAAAATTTGTGGCATTCCATGCAATCTCACGACTTCTCTGAAAAAAAAGTTGGCTACACTCACGGCATCATCTGTCATATGGCTAGCTATAAAGTGAGCCATCTTCCTAAACCTGTCAACAACTACAAAAATTGAATCTCTACCACTTCTGGTTCGAGGTAAACCAATAAAAAAAATTATATAAATTTTAGTCCAAAGTTGAGAAAGGATAGGGAGAAGAGTATACAAACTAAAATCACGCCTAAAACAAAATTTCTCTACATATTTCTTCATGTTCGGCCAGTAAAAACGATCTTGTAGCTCAAGTAGTGTCTTTTTCATGCAAAAATGCCTAGCTAAACCTCCTCCATGAGCCTCTCGGACAAGAAACTCTCAGGTTGAGCTATTAGGAATGCATATCCGATTGCTAAAGAAAAGACAGTCGTCGTGTCTATGATCTTTCTTAAAGGAAAACTTAGTACATTTCGCACAATACTCCTTAAAATCAGAATCAAATTCATATAGGTCCTTAATCATCTCAAATCCAAGTAACTTTGAAGAAAGTACTGAGATTAGAGTGTACCTTCGGAACAATGCATCTGCAACTACATTATATTTACCTTTCTTATACTTTATCACGTAGGGAAACGTCTCTATGAACTCCATCCATCGATCATGTCTTTTGTTTAGCTTTTGTTGTCCCTTAAGATGTTTCAAAGACGTATGGTCAGTGTGGATGACAAAATCTTTTGGCCATAGATAAAGAGAGTAAAGGAGAATTGATAAGCTACTCTTTCAAGGCTTGGAAAACCTTTTCTTGTGCATCTCCCCGTTTGAACCCGACATCCTTCTTGATCACTTTTGTAAGAGGTGCAACTATGGTGCTAGAGTCTTAGAAAAACGCTTGTAAAACCTGGCCAGGCCGTGAAAGCTCCAAACTTTGCTTACATTCTTTGGACATGGCCAGTCTCTAATGGCTCTAATCTTGTCCTCATCCACCTTTACCCCATCTGCACTAACTACAATACCTAATAAAATAACCTCATTAGTACAAAAGGAGCACTTGGCTCGGTTAACAAACAAATTCTCGGCCTTTAAAACTTTTAAAACAAATTTAATATGAGTTAATTTTTTGGCCAAAATTGTGTTATAGATGAGGATATCATCGAAGTAAACCACCACGAATACTTCGATGAAATTCTTGAGAACGTGATTCATGAGGCGCATGAATGTGCTAAACGCGTTGGTTAGGCCGAATGGCATGATCATCCATTTGTAGAGTCCATGCTTTTTCTTCAAAGCCATGTTCTATTCATTTCCCTCCTTCATGTAGATTTGATGATATCCACTCTTGAGGTCGATTTGGTGAAGATTATTGATCCACATAGCTCATCCAACATATCGTCGAGCCTCGGGATTGGATGTTTGTATTTGACCGTGATGTTGTTGATAGCTCTGCAGTCTACACACATCCTCTAAGATCCATCTTTCTTTGGCACTAATAATACCAGTACGACGTAGAAACTTAGGCTCTCTCGAATATGGCCTTTACAGAGCAATTCTTATACTTGTTTTTGCAGCTCCTTTGTCTCCACTCGATTAATGCGATATACGGGTCTGTTTGGAAAGGTTGATCCCGACATGAAGTCAATATGGCGTTTGATCCCTCAGATTGGTGGTAAGCCGTGTGGAATCTCTTCTGGAAAGATGACACTGTATTCCTGCAAAAGCTCAGACATACCACTAAGAAGCTCATGTGAATTTTTAATACTTACAAGGGACTCCTTGTAAACAAACATAAATTAAACTAGTTAATTCAGGATCAAAGAGTTAAGAGAATTCATTGTGGTTGATGAACAAACTTTTGACGACTTTATCCTTCTCCTTTAGCTTCATTTGAATATGATCTTGGTAGACCTCACTAGGCGTTAACGACATAACAGTGATCTTGCGATGATGGTGCTCGAATGTATGTTTTTTTGTGAAGCCATCATGGATCACTTTGCTGTCTGATTGGCACGGTCTACCCAGGAGAATATAGCTTGATCCCATATGTAAGACATCACATAAAACTTCGTCTTCATACTTGACGATTGTGAGTGTGATCTTGACTTGATGAGTTATGGTCAAAGCTCCTCCATCATTGAGCCACTGAAGCTTGTAAGGCCTCAGTTGTAGAATGGTCTCAAGGTTGAGTTTCTGAACCACGACTTTGCTTGTTTCATTGATGTAACTACCACCATCTATAATGAGACTACAAAATTTGCCCTTAACAAAGCATGTTGTATGGAAAATATTTTCCCTTTGGCACGTCTCTTCAGGTTGCATCTGAACATTAAGTGTTCTTCTTGCCACTAACATCTCCCCCATGGCAGTTGCGTCATCTTCTTCTTCTTAATCAGAATCAGTCTCGGACTCCTCTAGAGGCACGATTTGTCTATTAAGATAAACACTTTCTTGTTTGGGAAATCTCTGGAATTGTGTCATATTCTTTGACATCTAAAGCATTGAGTGTTACTTAATGAAGTTTCATTCCTTGGTTTGAAATCAGCCTTAACTTCTTCCTTAGTCACGATAATGGTTGGCTTAATGTCTTTAGAGACACTCGACTTGTTGCTGGAAAAGTCTTTTGGCTTAGTAGCTTGGGGCACAAAACTAGGCTTAGTATACCGCCTCTTAGGGGTGGGCATATTATCCGATACCCGAACCCGAACCCGACCCGAAAAAAGCGGTTCGGTTCGGGTACGGGTATGCCAAAATACCCGATCGGATGTTCATATTTTAAGTTTCGGATACCCGTACCCGATCGGGTATACCTGAAACCCGGTCGGATATCCGAAATAATTTCTAGTCAAATAAAACACGATCAACGCTTCAGCTTCTTCTCGTTTTAACCCTACGCTTC
>OVBE01012473.1:0-13367 GCA_900406425.1 Iberis pinnata
AACAGTGGATTTGTCAATTTAACACAAATCATTCCAAATTCCACATTCAATACACCCTCCTAAATTCAGCCAAAAAGTTTCTTAAAAATTGTAATAAAATATTCAAACTTTTTTGTTTGTGTAAAGGTCCAAAATTTTGTTGGACCGGGCCTGTAGCTCATGTGATGAAATAAGATAACGTTTGTTCTTAAAATGTTATATCACTTTTTTTGGGGGGTTAAATGTTATAACACTTTCTGATATGGAAAATTTCAGTTCAAGAACACGCTCGTTACATCCATACCGTTTTAGCAGAGTCTCTGTTGGTTTAAGAATCCTTCCCCATTCTTAGAAGTGTTAGTCTCTTTTTAATATTGGTCTTCCACATTTCTCTCTATGCTGTTTATAGGAAATCTGATATGTCAAGACTCAAGACTAATATCTACAATGATTATAGAGATTTAAAGAACTATTAGCGAAGGATCGATCCGCAACAAAATGGAACAAGCCCCACATAAAGTCAATACTCCAAAGCTATAGACATGATCCGCAACTACGGTCCTCCTCACAGCATGATCTAGGTTTGTCCAGTCTAGTGATGCAAGTTCAACGGGTTAATTTTCTCTATCTCAATGTCGGTCCTAAGGTATTTGATGTTTAAAGCTGAAGACAAAATGATGCATTTTAACCATATACATTTAGTAAGTGGAAATTGAACCCGTCCCAAGAAATCCTCATAGAGGCACGCTTAAACAATTGTGCTACATAAGAAAACTGATTTTTGATGCCACTAAAACACTACAAGAAAGAATTAATAATCCGACCACCATTTTGGTCAGAAAATGGTTAGAAATTCATATTTTCGACCATTTTCCGACCAAAGTGGTTTAGTCGGAATATTTTGGTCGAAAATTGGTTAGAAAATGTAATTGAATTTTTTTTGGAATTTAGTTGGAAAAAAGGATAGTCGGAAATTGGTCGGAATTTCTTTTGACTAATTTCTGACTATATTTTCTTAAATGGTCGGAAAAAATTTATGACAAATTTCCGACTAATTTTTAATTTTTTCAAAATAATCAGAATAATTTTTATTAAATAATCAAATTTTAAAATAAAATTTTCAAAATATATGTATAATTTAATGATCTAGTTACATAATCTAATTCTAAATTTTCAAAATGTAATTTTATAACCTATAACCTATAATCTAATTTCATAACCTAGATATTCTAATTAATTAAAGCTACATAATCTAATAACATAAACCTATATATTATTATTTGAAATCTAAAGAAGAATTTGAAAGGATTCAGAGAAAATTTAGAAAGTTTTTGGTGTAATGAAGAAGTGAAACCCGAATTATATAGAAGAAATAGTCCGACCAAATTTCGATCCAACCAAAAAATTTGTCGGAACTTCTATTACATTTTCTGACAAATTTCCGACCATTTTTCTAGTTTGGTCGGAAATTATTCGTAAAAATTAGAAAATTTGCGACAAATTTCCGACTAATCCTTGGGTTAGTCGGAATTTGGTCGGACTTATTTTATATTTTTTTAAAAATTAAAAATATAATTTTTTTGGATTAGTCGAAATTTGGTCTGAATTTTTATGAAAATTGTTTTACAATTTAATTTTTTTTAATAATAAATAGCAAAAATTAAAATAAAAATAGATAAAAATTTAAAAATTTCCAACTAAATTCTGGCCAATTTTTGGATTAGTCAGAATTTGGTTGGACATTTTTGTGAACATTGTTTTACAATTTTTCTTATTTTTAAAATTATTTTAATAATAAATAGGTAAAAAAAAAAAAAAATTTCAAATTTTTTTTCAAAATTCTGACTAAATTCCGACCAAATTTTCGATTATTTGTAATTTGGTCGGAATTTTTTTGAAAGTTTTTTACAAAATATTTTAGTTTTTAAAATTGTTTAATAATAAAAAGGGAAAACAAAAAATAGATAAAATATTTTGAAAAATTCTGACCAATTCTTGGATTAGTCGGAATTTGGTCAGAATTTTTATAAATGTTTTTTAAATTGTTGTCTTATTTTTAGAAAAAGAAATTTGGAAACAATAGATTGGGTAAATTACAAAAAGAAATTTAAAATACAAATAAAAGTTTCGATCAACTACGACTAATCCAATAATTGGTCGGTATTTTTTTATTAATTTTTAAAAAATTTGGTAAATTTGTTAACGACGAAAAATAGAAAAAACTAAAAAAAAGTTAAAAAGTTTCGAAAAATTTCCGAGTAATCCAAGAATTATTCAGAAATTAGTAGAAATTTTTTTGACTAATATGATTTATCGAAAAATTCCGAAAAAATTCGAACTAATCGGACAATTAGTTAGAAATTAGTCAGAATATCCTCAAAAAATTTCTGACCATATTTATAGTTGGAAATTGTGCTCGGAAATGTTTATAAATTTCTTGTAGTGAAATTTATATAAATTATGAACCTGAAGTTTTTGTTTCTTCAGCTTTCTATCAGGACCGGCCTGACTCTTAACTATATCCACTTTTACTTGTTTTGCGAGGTATATGTATATGTTTTGTATCCTCTTTTGTTTTTTTGTTTTGGCCTTTTGGGAGTCAAGATAAAGGATTATAATATTTTGGAAATGGAGTAAGAAACAAATTGTTGAATATTTCGTCGGACTTGCTGAATATAATCAAAAAGTACATTATTATTGCTGAGTGGTTAGGTTTGGACCTAAATAAATTAATTATTAATGTTATCACAGAAAATAAAATATTGGGGAATTAAACAAAGAGTAAACTATTAACGCTTAATGGTTACGCTTAGACCTAACTAATTTAATTATAAATGTTTTCAACGTGGTAATACCTAATTGATTGGCATGGGAAATTGCCAAAACCTTTTAGTTTTTCATTATGTATAAGAACTAATCTGCCTCCGACTGATATGAACTTTTGGTAACACGAAAGAGTTCAAAGTGGATGGAAACTTGAAAAATTCCTGTGTGAGAAATAGTGGAATGAATATATATTATTGTTTTTCCAAAAGAAAAAGTGATGACGAATCTAAGGGTATATGCGTTTTTAATGGCATTTATTCAACGAATCAACGTTATTGGTTTGCCATTTTTTTGTAACAATATTTGCATTATTTAACTAGCAAAAAAAGCATTGTTTGATTTATCAATCCATACCGGACAAGATTTATCAATATAACTGAATATGACATTTTTCTTCTTTACTGTTTTTGCGAGAGTATCTGTCCGAACATTTAACTTTCGGTCTCTGAATATAAGTTGAAAGCTAAGAAACTTCGTCTTCCACGTCGTTAATTCCTGAATCTCTGTAGCAAAGACCGACTACTCGCTTGGGTTCTCCACTATCTTAGTGAGTGCAAGAGAATCTGTGTAAAAAACATTACACGGGAGACATAGTCTTACCACACATTCCATAGCCCACAACAAACTAAGGAATTCCGTATGAAGAGGTGAGAAACCACTCCTGATACCCGCCAAACCTAGTCCTCCCACTCTCCCATGACAATCAAGATAAATTCAACCATGCCACTAATAGAATCCCCCGCCTTCCAGGATCATTAACATGACACACATTTAAACGGTACCACGGGGTGAGCTGGGACTTTGTACCGGGGTGTCCAAGGGTACTTGACCATGGGGATTAGTCGTAAACCATTTAGAAGATTCTTTCATAGCTAGTGAAATAATATCCATGGGATCCAAATCCAGATTTTTGAAACACTTATCATTCGTTGGAAATCCTAGCTTTCCAAACATACCATAAGATCCATGCATGGAATAGCCTTAACATATTTTCCGCCTCCGGATTTGATGGCTTTGGAGATAATAAATAGTGAATATTAGCATACACATTATCCGCTGGGAACTGAGATTGAACTATGGGAACTGCAGATAATGTCTGATATCACTCAATTTTGATACCTTATAGTGGGTATTTATACTTGCTATTTGGCATCATTAGAGTGTCTTCCTCGTGTTTTTGGTATATTTTCAGGATTTTAGGTGTTTGAGACGTTATGGAGCAAAAATGATAGTTTTCAAAAGATTTCAGGTGCAAATGGACAAACGAAGATGGTCAGATCGATCTAAAACGAAGAAAGATCAACCATAGAAGCACACATGAAAAGATCGATCGATCCATGCCTGGATCGATCAATCCAAAGCTCATAGAGACCTACGTAAAAACAGATCGATCGATCTCACCTTGGATCGATCGATTTCGGAAGAAGTAGAACGATGGATGGATCGATCCGATTACCCAAACCAGCTTAGAAATAACCAAAAAGACGCATTCGTCCTCAAGACCTATCAAGCGTTTTCCTTATTAGATTAGGTTTTTCTTATTTTATTTTAGTCTATAAAAGCCTTTTGGCTGATTTTATTTTATATAGAGAGAGAGGTACATTAATTAACTTTACAATTTAAAGCTTTTTCTAAAGAGCAGAGATTTCAACCTTGTATTTGGAGAAGATTTATGAACTATGTCTTTTATTTTCAATACAATTCGATTTCTGATTATGTGTGCTTCTTTAATGATGAATGTTGATTGCTTTGTTATGTCTGAGTAGTCATCTTGTTAGGTTTTAGGGGTTTTCCAGTGAAACCAGGTTTGATAGTTAGGGTTTGAGATAATGGATATAAATTGCTAGGTTCTTAGTCTAGATTTGTTATTAATGCTTGAATTAGCCTAATCACATAGTTCATGATATTAGGTCAATAAATACAAAGAGTTTTGGTTTAGAAACCTGACCTAGTCTAGATGTATAAGTGTCTTTGTTTGCGGGAGTATTGTCTTTGATGCTTATGAACATATCAAATTTGTAATCAATGCATGATTGAATTATCTAAATACGGCGGGAGTTTATCTTTATTAATTCGATTACATGGATCTAATACTTCGGGAGGATATTAGTCTATTATTGTCTTTTGAGTTGAGAACTATTTTCATTATAAAATCTTGCATGTCAACATGAGCTTCAAACCTGATAACATATGAAATTCCCTAACATCTAGCGCTTTCTTTAATTTCTTACAACCGTTTTAATTTATATTCTTTTTAATTTACAATCGTTTAAATCGAACAACCTCTTGATTATCGTCATAACTAGAATCAAACCTTTGACTGAGAGTCGCACAACTTGGTCTCTGTGGATTCGATCCCTCTTATACTACTACGTTTGTTGTGCACATGCAGTGAATATATTTGGGTTAAAACCTGAGTGTATCAATTTTTTGGCGCGGTTGCCGGAGACCAATTGTGTCTTTTAAGTTTTACTTAGCGTCTAGTCTAGGATTTCTCAATCTTAGTAACGAAGAACTAGCAAAATTAGAATGCTCAAATCGGAAAGCTCGAAGAAATGCAACTCATCCACATCAATGTTTGAAAAAATTAATCAGAATCCGGTAGATCCAGTGGACCCAAACGATAACTTGCGTCCTCCTAGTGCATGATTACATCAGTTAATAAACCCCAAGGAGGAGAAAACGGCAATCAAGTGCCACCAGAATAGCAAGTGGGCAGTAATGGTAACCGAGACCCACCATAATATGTCAAAAATCATCCACTACATCAAAACAGGATACTAGTTGGAGACTTCAACAACCCTGAAGCTTTCCTAGCCAATAGAAATGCTCTATATCCTCGCCAGCCTTAAAGACAGGACTATCAGTTCTCGTTTCAGCTTATCCAGTTGCTCAGGCAAAACCAATTCCATGGTTTACCAACCGAGCATCCTATGGATCACATAGATAGCTTTTAGGACATTTGCAGCACCACTCAGCTCAATGGAGTCTCTAAAGAATACATGAATTGTAAGCTCTTCAATCACTCTCTAGCTGATAGAGCTCTTAGATGGTTAAAATCGCTGCCTGCAAACTCTATAGAAACTTGGGATGAGTGCAAATCCAAGTTTCTGAGTCATTTCTACACATCTACAAAGAAACAACCTAAGAAACAAGATCTCTCAGTTTCAGCAAGGTCCTGTAGAATCTTTCTATGAGGCATGGTATCGATTCAAAGAGTACCTTTGGGATTGTCCTCACGACGGATTCTCAGAACTGAACCTTCTCAATACTTTTTACAGAGGTATTGAATAGCAGTATCGTCTCTCTTGTAGTACTGCTAGCAATGGTGACTTCATGACCAAACCTGTAAATGAAGCCTATCAGTTGATTGACAATCTAGCTCAAAGCAATAGAAATCACTTTCCTTATTACGATCGAAGAGTAAGATCAACTAGTTCAGAAGCTTCTGAATTGAATGAGCTAAAAGGACTTCTCACTCAACTTCTCAAAGGACAAAACCAGAAACATGTAAGCTTCGCTGATGATGTAGAGAAGATTGAAGCAGACTGCTTTTCTATCAAGGAGCCTGATAATGAAGAATAAGTGAGCTATGTCAATAGCCAAAGGCAAAGAGTGTTCAACCAAGGTTTCAATCAAGGTTACAACAAGGGTAATCTCTCTTGGAAAAGCACCAATGTGGAAAATCCCCAAGATCAAGTGTATCCTACTCAATAGAAAACTGTTGTGAAGAAATCTGGACAAGCTTTTGGTCAAAATTTAGTTAGGAATGGTTTTCAAGGAAACCTAAATAGGAATTTTATGCAGAATTCAAACTCAGGTGGTGTTCAAACAACTTCTCAGCCTGGGTTTCAACAAGAAACTCCACCTCAGGATAACAAGGTAGAATCGATGATCAAGCAGATCCTGGAAAGCTAGCAACATTATGAAAAGAACCTGAATGTCAAGTTAGATAGCATGTACAATGATTTAAACAACAAATTTGAGTCATTATCGAGTCATGTGAAGAAACTAGATCTGAAAGTGGCTCAAACCTTAGAAGCAGTAAAGAGACAAGCTGGTGTTCTTCCTGGGAAGGTTGAAGATAAACCAAAATGCTACTGCAAGGCCATAAATTAGGATGGTGATGAGAAAGAAGATGACTTTGAAAAATCTGTAGTTTTATAAGTTCGAAAAAGATGCAGAAAAGGAGATCGATCGATCCAATCATGCGTAAAGTTCCAGAAAAATCAGATCGATTGATCCGCATACATAGATCGATCGATCCACCTGTAACAGGAACATCTAGGAAAAACGATCGATCGATCCATCAGACAGAATTTTGAAAAGCAAAGAGATTGATCGATCCACACCTGGATCGATCGATCCTTCTCTGCAGACTGCATCAATTTCCAACCAACTAGCTGAACTCAAGATTTCATGCCTGGTTGAACCTAAAACTTCTGAAGAAGATCTTGTGTACTATGACGAGATATCTAACACAATCATTCCACTAAGAAGACTTCAAACGCTACAAGATCCTAGCGAATTCTTAGTTCCTGTCAAGATCCAAGGGGTAATCTTCATGGATTCACTTTGTGATACATGAGCTAACATTAACGTCATATCCAAAATTATCGCTAATACACTGGGATTAAAAGGTATTAAACCATCAAAGATAGCTTTTACACTAGCTAACAAATCGGTTATATCCTCGAATGGATTTTTCTCTAATGTGATGGTACAAGTTGGAGATTGTGTCGTTCCTCTTGATTTTCATGTTTTGGACACAAATGGTAGCTCGGATGGAACACTAGTTCTAGGAAGACCTTTTCTAGCATCTGTAGGGGCTGTGATGGATATGCCTAAAAAGCGCATCTATCTCACAAAGATCAAGTAAAGTTACTATTATCCAATAGTGCCCCACGACAATGCTTCTAAGATCATTATGATGAAGGAAGGAAAGGTAGCACATAAATCTCAACTCATATATGGTACTAAAGAGGCTAATCCTAAAGTCTTGCTCAAAGACGCTCAAGTCTCAACCAAGTGTGCAACCCCTAGAGTCAAAAAGGGTAAGATAAACTTAAAGAAGATCGACGAGAATCCCCAGCCGACCTTGATTCCTCAAGCATTGGTTGGAGATGGAATTGAGCATAGGGTGAAGAGCAAAGATACTCCAAAACCTTTCTCAAAGGTCAAAAAATGGTAAGGGGAAATCAAAGAAGGTCAACAAGGACACTCATCTGACTTTGATTCCTCAAATACTGGTTGGAGACGGAATTGAGTATAAGATAAAGAGCAAATGAACCTCAAAACCTTTTTCAAAGGTTAAAAAATTCTTTCACTCAGATCGTAAGGATAGAGAAAACGACTTTACAAAGGAGATGATGGGCAAGTTTCATAAATTACAACTTTTGGATGAAGATGGTTGTCATAGAGCATCTATTGGGGCTGATTAAGTTTCAGCTTAGGAGGTAAGTTCGTCAAGCTTTTGACGTTAAACAAGCGCTGAGTGGGAGACAACCCACTGATTTGGTGTTTTAGATTAGTTAATTTTTACTTTTGAGTCACTTTAGCTTTAGGTTACTAACTTATTAAATTTAGTTTTGAGTTCTTTGTGATTTAGGATATTCTTGGTGAAGAAATCTTCAAGTTACTCCGGGTTATCTCTTATCTATCTTTGATTCCTTGTCTTCTCATTGAATTGTTGGTTATCTAGATGGTTTCGCTCTTGATCCTTGCTAATGTTAGTTAGTATTGCTAAGATCATTACTCACCATTAATCACTTTTCTATATGTCTTGACTTGGATTGATTTTAGATCTCTAATCAGTTGGTTTCTATAATTAAATATTTCTTGATTCTTACTAATGATAATTAGTATTTCTTGATCACTGCTCTTAACTTGCAAACTTGATGAATAGCCACTAAGTTGATTATTTAGAACTGTTTTGGAATATGTCTTTCACATATGATTCTTGCTAATTTTTGATTAATATTGCTTACACATTGTGATCTTGATGGTTCCATTTACATATGAGTCTTGTTGCTTCTTAAAGATAACATTTCTTAAGATCATTGTACAACCATTATGCGACATGTTTCAATCGGAAGAATATTAACACTTCTTTGTAGTGTTTGTTCTTTTTGCAGGAAAAAAAACGAAGATAACAACTTGGTGACTTAAGAAAGAAATGAGTCTAATTCGGAGGCACATATCGATCGATCCAAACGTGGATCGATCGATCCGAATTTTCTCACATGACCAGTAAGTTGCGATCGATCAATCCAGACGTGGATCGATCGACCCCCTTCTCAAGTAATGTTCCTAAATTTTTTTAAACTCATGGTCTTTTGTCATTTATCTATTAGTCAGGTTTTATTCCTTCTCATGGATTTATTTTTACACTAGAACGGTGTGAAGTAAGTCTGGGGAGGGTTTATATCTACTAACAATGTTTTGTGTCTTTTTGGATGTTTCGTCATTTTGATGAAAAATTTCAAAAATTTTTGTTATTTTTTGTTTTCATTTAGTCGAGTCGGAAGAACAATGACCATAATCTGTGATGATTATTAGCCTAGTGTGAGTTTAGAATTAATTTCTATCAGATTACTGATTTAGATAAACTGATGCATTTAGGTTTGGAACCCCATTAATTTATTGATGTGCTTTTGAAAGTTCTAGTCTTTTGGATTGTTGATGAATTGATGCTAGCTCTAATAGGATATGACTTAAATTGATCTTAAAATTCTCTTGCTTATGATGTTGGATATACTATGAAAAGCTAGGTACTTTTCTCTTCAACGCTCTATAAAACCATAAGTTCTTTCGGTATGATCTGGATCCATTCTCTCCCTCCCTTCAGAAAAACAAAAAAAGAAACGGTAAAAGAAAAAAGATTGAAAGCTTGATCTAGAAATCTGTGGTCAATCCTAGAAAAAACATATGCTAAAAAGAACATTAAAACCGCATAAATGCGAAGAAGAAAAGCAGTAAGAAAAAAATAGAAAAGAAAGAAAAAAAGAAGTGAGAAAGGGGGAAAAAGGGTCAGGACCAGAAGTCGATTGATGCTCTGTTTGGTATGGGCGCTTTGATAGAAAAAGTACTTATACCCCATAGGCAAAAATGCACTTATTTGTATTTATTTGAATTTAGAGAGCTAGTTGATATGATTTGATAGTTTGATTGATTAGGATTTAGAGTAGGAAGTATGTTGGTTAGATTATGTGGTAGTGAACAATTTGTTTGGCAAAGGTTGTCTAGGATTAGTGTCTTTTAGTTTCTAACTTAAGGTTGCTGAGATTCTGAGAGTTCTTGTGTGGTCCGTTTTCAAACCTCTTTTCTAGATTTGGTCTTGTTTCACTTGAGGACAAGAAAAGATATAACTCTGGGGGAGTTGATATCACTCGGGTTTGATGCCTTATAGTGGGTATTTATACTTGCTATTTGGCATCATTCGAGTATTTTCCTCGTGTTTTTGGTATGTTTTCAGGATTTTAGGTGTTTGAGATGTTCTGGAGCAAAAATGATGGTTTTCAAAAGATTTCAAATGCAAAATGGACAAACGAAGATGGTCGGATCGATCTAAACCAAAGAAAGATCAAGCATAGAAGCACACATAATAAGATCGATCGACCCATGCTTGGATCGATTGATCCAAAGCTCCTGGAGACCTATGTAAAAACTGATCGATTGATCTCACCTTGGATCAATCGATCTTGGAAGAAGCAGAACGATGGATTGATCGATCCCATTACCCGAACCAGCTTGGAAATAACCAAAAAGACGCATTCGTCCTCAAGACCTATCAAGAGTTTTCCTTATTAGATTATGTTTTTCTTATTTTATTTTAGTCTATTAAATCCTTTTGGCTGATTTTATTTTAGAAACAGAGAGAGAGAGACATTAATTAACATTTACAATTCAGAGCTTTTTCCAGAGAGAAGAGATTTCAACCCTGTATTTGGAGAAGATTTCTAAACTCTGTCTTTTATTTTCAATACAGTTCGATTTCTGATTATGTGTTCTTCTTTAATGATGATTATTGATTACTTAGTTATCTCTGAGTAGTCATCTTGTTAGGTTTTAGGTGTTTTCCAGGGAAACCAGGTTTGATTGTTAGGGTTTGACATAATGGATTTGAATTGTTAGGTTCTTAGTCTAGATTGTTATCAATGTTTGAATTAGCATGACCACCTAGTTCATGATATTAGGTTAATAAATACAAAGGGGTTTAGTTTAGAAACCTGACCTAGTCTAGATGAATAAGTGTCTTTGCTTGCGGGAGTATTGTCTTTGATGCTTATGAACATATCGAATCTGTAATCAATGCATGATTGAATTATCTAAATACGGTGAGAGTTTATCATTAGTAGTTCGATTATAGGGATCTAATACTCCGGGAGTTGATTAGTCTATTATTGTCTTTTGAGTTGAGAACTATTTTCATTATAAAATCTTGCATGTCAACATGAGCTTCAAACCTGATAACTTGTGGAATTTCCTAACGCCTAGTGCTTTCTTTAATTGCTTACAATTGTTTTTATTTACAGTCTTTTTAATTTACAATCGTCTAAATAAAAAAACTCTTTACTATCGTCTTAGCTAGAATCTAACGTTTGACTCAGAGTCGCGCGACTTGGTCTCTGTGGATTCGATCCCTCTTATACTACTGCGTTTGTTGTGCACTTGCATTGAATATATTTGGGTTAAAACCTGAGTGTATCAATGCCCAAAACTAAAAAGATGGAGGTCACAAAATAACGCATGTTGTATTGTTTCAGTTTCCATTCCACATCGAGCACAAAGAGAGTCTGCATGTAACTTTCGTTGCAATATATGGTCATTAACTGCCAGTGCGCCTGAAAGCATTATCCAGAGAAAAAGCCTTATTTTGTTTGGCGCCGGTTCCTTCCATATGGCCTCTTTAGTGGGTTGAGTGAAGGAGACTGCTTTGACCAAGCGAATTCCTTATCTATCTGTTCCATTGAAAACTCGTACCCAGATTTAACCGAGTATTCTCCTGATTTCGTAAAATGCCAGCAGTAACCATCTGGAATGATACTCGAGGGCCGCATACACATAATGAGTAGTATATCATATATGTGCACCATATCCCTAATTCAAAGTATATTCCAGCGACTTGTACTCTCCTTTATAAGATCAAGTACTCTTAAATCTTCCATAAAAATTATTGGATTAGCTTTCGCCGGGCCTGGAGTGGATTTCATTAACCAGTTGTCACGCCATACCTTAGTATCACGTCCATTACCAATAGTCCTTCTCAGAATTTTTAGGAGCAAGGGTGATGCTTACCAAATACTTTTCCAACCTCATAATGGACGATTTGATTTGGGGCCAAGAAAGGAAGCGATTTTCTATAATACCATTTATGGAAAATATGCGCGATTAATGAATCTGGACGTTTGTATAATCTCTAGAGTTGCTTAGCCAACAATGCTTGATTGAAAACCTCTAGAGATTTAATACTCACCCCTCCCCATTTCTTTGGGAGACTAACTCTCGACCATGCGACCCAATGTATACCTCGTGAGGATCCATTCTTTTTCCACCAAAAGTCTGATATCGCACTTGTTAGTTTTTGGATCAAACCTCTCGATAATCTAAAACAAGACATAACATAAGTTGGGATTTTCTGTGCAACTGATTTTATTAGCACTTTCTTTTCACCCTTAGATAAGAATCGTGTGGACCAACCATTAATTCTAGAATTCAAACGATCACGCACATAGGAAAAAACTTGTGCTTTAGAACCCTGTAGTTGCTCTGGTATTCCCATGTACTTTCCTTTTCCTCCGTGTTCATAGATTCCTAACCTGCATTTTAGCAGCCATCTATCCGACTCTAGGATCTTATTACCAAAAATAACAGTAGATTTATCCAAATTGATACTTTGACCCGATGCTCGCTCATAGAGCTCCAAGATCTGTGAAACATGTTGACATTGCGCGAATGTAGCTTTACAAAAGAATAGGCTATCATTTGCAACTAACAAATGCGTCAACGAGGGAAAACCAGTTGCCATTTTAATACCATTGATATGGCCTTTCATTTTTGTACTATTTATATTCGAGATAAGCACCTTAGTACAAAGAACGAATAAATAAGGAGACAAAGGGCCGCCTTGCCTCAATCCTCTAGATGGTATAATACTCCCTTTAGGCGATCCATTTATTAATA
The DNA here is from genome assembly GCA_900406425.1 of Iberis pinnata. Lineage (NCBI taxonomy): Eukaryota > Viridiplantae > Streptophyta > Magnoliopsida > Brassicales > Brassicaceae > Iberis > Iberis pinnata. The sequence goes on from OVBE01012473.1 coordinate 12,988, forward strand.
TTTTATATGAAACGGTAGTGACACATTCCATAATCTAGTGGACCTAGAGGTCATCAAAGCCCATTCTTAATAAAGTTGCCTTCAAGAAGCTCCACTCGACATGATCATATGCTTTACTTATGTCTGTCTTAATATCCAAAAACTCCTTTCGACACCGTTCATTTGTTCTTAAAGCATGGAAAACCTCTTGCGCTAGTAGAATATTCTCCAAGATTATCCTACCCTCCAAAAAGGCTGAATGAGTCTCGAAGATTATCGATGGTAGTATAACCTTCAAAAACTGACTAAAAATCACTTTGTAACTGATGTTACATAAGCTTATTGGCCAAAAATATTTCATGGCTTGAGGCCTCTCCAGTTTTAGTCGTAGAAAAATATGC
>OVBE01012474.1:0-13367 GCA_900406425.1 Iberis pinnata
CTCTCTCTCTCTCTCTCTCTCTCTCTCTCTCTCTCTCTCTCTCTCTCTCTCTCTTACCAACTATGAAGAAGAAGATGATGAATCATTGATGATCCAAAAAACAGCCTTAACGGATTTATAACAAACCCAGGTAAACCTCTTCGTAACAGGCCTGCAAAAGAAAAATAAGCCCATTAACTCGTCTTTCTCCTTCTTGCAGATTACGACCTACTACAGCATCGGCCCAGTTGCGACAAGCCCAAGACGCTGAAGAAAGTGTAGCTATAAAACCCATAATTCTCCACCTTAGCTCACTTTACAACCATAATCGCCGACTTAAACTTTTCATCTTCTCTCTTCTCTGTGAAACCTTGAACAGTCCTTCAATGGTTTCTCCGGTGACCACTCACCTGAACCAACTTCTGCTCCGATTAAACAACGCATACTGATGACTTACAACCTCTGATAAGATCATCTACCTCAAGACTCAAAACGGTAAATCTCTGTACCTCTTCGTCTTCCTTCAAAAAACTGATCTTTTCTTCTGATACTGACTTTTCTTCTTCTTTGTTAAAACAACACACATCTTGCAGATAAACCAGACAGGAACCTCTTGATCTTCGAAGAACAGCAAATAAACTCAGGTAAAATCAAACCCAAAATTTAATTATGACTTTTCGACTTCTTTTAACTCTTGTACTGACCAGTTTCTTTGCATGCATGTCGAGAATGACCCTTCTGGAGAAATATCTCAAATACTCAGAAGAACAAAACTGAAAACTTCAACCAGACGAACCAGATCTGAAGACTCAAGACTGAAGATTCACAATAAACCTCAAGGTAAAACCTTTCTAGCTTCTGCATGTGACTAAGATTTATAGATCTGAACTTGAAACTTAAAACTGTTGAATAACTCTGCATGTTTTACGATTCTGTTAACCCTGTCGAGATCTAATACTGACCTCAAATTTGCTCTTTGTGTCTGCGAGGTGAGGGATCGAGAAGAATCACCAGGCAGACGGAGTCGATACCTCAATCAACCACCTTCAAGGTAAGTAGCTCATTCTCAAAGGGATTTCCAGGTAAGTTCTTAGTTAATAGGTCTGCGGGATTTTGACTCGTATGAATTTTGACCACTTCAATAACTCCATATGTGATTTCTTCTCTAATAAAATGCCACTTTACTGCTATATGTTTTGTTCTTTCGTGAAAACCTCCGTTTTTAGCTAAGTAAATTGCACTTTGTGAATCGCAATGAACTTTAATCTTGCTTTGTATAAAACCCAAATCTTCAACTATGCCTTTTAACCAAATTGCTTCTTTAACTGATTCACCTAAGGCCATATATTCAGCTTCTGTGGTTGAAAGAGCAACGACCTGTTGGAGACATGATCTCCAACTAACTGTATTGCCTCCCACTTGAAAAATATAACCAGTAATTGATCTTCTTCTATCTAGATCTGTAGCATAATCTGAATCACAAAACCCCTCAACTTTGAACTCTGAATCTTTAGAAAATGTCAAACTGTGATTAATTGTACCTTTAAGATACCTAAAAATCCACTTAACTTCACTCCAATGGTCACTGCTAGGTTTACTCATAAACCTGCTGACCACACCAACTGAGTGTGCAAGGTCTGGTCGGGAACCAACCATTGCATACATGAGGCTTCCCACTGCGCTAGCATAAGGGACCTCTGACATTAACTTTGATTCCTTTTCTAAGTCTGCTTCACTCAGACTTTTAAGTTTGAATTGTGAACCAAGTGGAGTAACCACTGGTTTACAACCAAACGTGTTAAATGCTTTTAAAACTTTTTCCAAATACTTTCCTTGTGAAAGTTTTAAAATTCCTTTCTTTCTATCTCTGATAATGTCCATTCCTAAGATTCTTGTAGCAGCTCCTAGGTCTTTCATTTCAAACTCTTTCATCAAACTTGTCTTAAGTTTCTAAATACCAGCTGAATCTTTAGATGCCACTAACATATCATCAACATATATTAGTAAATAGATCACGTCTTGAATTCCCGAACCCTTGATATACACGCATGGATCATACTGACTCTGTCTAAATTTTTGTTCTTTCATAAAACAATCAAATCTCTTGTTTCATTGCCTAGGTGACTGTTTTAGTCCATAGAGAGATCTCTTAAGCAAACAGACTTTATCTTTCTGAATTTTCACTTTGAATCCTTCTGGCTGTTCCATGTAGATTTCCTCATCTAGAGTCCCATTTAGGAATGCAGTTTTCACGTCCAATTGGTCAAGATCTAAATCTTGATTGGCTACTAGTGATAACATTATCCGTATGGATACATGTTTCACTACAGGGACAAATACCTCTGTATAATCTATTCCCTTGACTTTAGAAAATCCTTTAGCCACCAATCTAGCTTTGAACCTAGGTTGTTCTATGCTTGGAATACCTGGCTTTCTCTTGAAAACCCATATGCAGCCTATAACTCTCTTCTTGTTTGGTCTGTCTATAATTTTCCACGTCTGATTTCTTGATAATGAATCCATTTCTTCCACACATGCTATCTTCCACTCATTATTGCTTTCACTCCTCATAGCTTTTGCATAAGAGCATGGTTCATCAATCTCAACATCTTCTATTTCGGATAGAGCATAGGCAACAACATCAAAATCATCAAATCTTGAAGGAGCCTTTCTTTCTCTTCTAACTTTGTATCTAGCAAGCATATAATTATCTAGGTCTTCCTGCTCTTGTATTGTTTCATTTCCATGTTCTAACTCTAACTCTGATTCAAATTGATCATTCTGAATTCCAACAATTCCTGAATTAGCTCCACCTGAATTTGAACTTTCCTCTTCAACATTCTGATGAACTCCACCTGAATCTGAATCTTCTTAAGTAACGATATTCGAATGTCCCTTAAGTAGAACTGAATCAAAAGTAACACTTTTCTTGTTAGCACCATTCTGATCTTCAGCTCTTACTTTCTCTGAATCTGCTGTCAACTCTGATTTATCTTTATACACTTCTTCTTCATGAAAGATTACATTTCTGCTCACAACACATTGATTATATTCTGGAACCCAAACTCTGAAACCTATAGTACCTTGAGGTTATTTCATGAAGTAACCTTTGACTGCTCTTGGACTATTTTAGACTAAATTACATGAACAAATTCAGCACACCCGAATCTTCTTAGATGACTTAACTTTGGTTTTGATCCTGACCACAAATCTTCGGGTAACTTAAAACCAATAGCTGAACTTGGAGATCTGTTAATCAGATAAACTGCTGTTGGGGCAGCTTCTGCCTAAAACTTTTCTTCAAAACCACTTTCTGTCAGCATACATCTAACCTTATTCATAATTATTCTGTTCATCCTTTCTGATACCCCATTCTGCTGTGGAGTATATGTGCAAGTTTTGTGTCGTTTGATTCCTGATTCTCTACACAATGTCTCAAATCTGTTATTGCAATATTCCAAACCATTATATGTTCTTAGGCATCTCAACTTCTTTCCTGTTTGGTTCTCAACCTAATTCTTCCAATCAACAAACTTTTGATAGGCTTCATCTTTAGTTCTTAAGAAATAAATCCAAACCTTTCTTGAGAAATCATCAATGAATGAAATGAAATACTGCATTCCAGCTAGACTTGGTGTAATACTTGGAGCTCCCCATAAATCTGAATGTACATATTGAAGTACTTCAATAGAGGAATGTGATCCCTTCTTATAACTCTGTTTGTGAGCTTTTCCTAGAACACACACTTCACAAAAATCCAAATATTTTACATCTTTATCTGTCAAGTAACCAGCTTTAGCTAGAACATTCATACTCTTTTGACTCATGTGACCGAGTCTAGAGTGCCACTTTCTTGCATTATCTGAAACTTTCTTAGCAAAATTTGATTCTGATCTTGAAATCGAACCTTCCAAATAATACATACCATCTTTGAAAATTCCTGCTAACACCTTTTGACCACTTGATTTCTTGTAGAATTGAATCTTAAAATCTTGTCCTTCGTATTTACACCCTGCCTTTTCAAGGCAACCATAAGAGAATAAGTTTCTGCCCATTGTAGGCATGAACTTAACATATGTTAAGATAACACATGATCCATCTGGATTATCAATTATGATCTTTCCTGTACCATGAATCTCGCTAAATGTGTTATTTCCCATTAGGACTTTTCCACCTCTGAACTCCTCTAGATCAAACATTAAGTCCTTATTTGGAGTAATATGGAAACTGCAACCTGAATCTATGACCCATTCATTCTCAGCATTATGAAAACTTGCTGTGAGAACCAATGGTTCTTTTGTAACTAGATTTGCTAAAGGTTTTCTTTGCTTATTCTTTCTCTCGGGACAATCCTTTTTCCAATGTCCATCTTTGCCGCAAACAAAGCAACCTTTGCTTTTCTTGTTGAATTTGGACTTGGATTTGCTTCGGCTTTTGCCTTTGCCCTTTTTCTTGCCACTTTGATAATCTCTAGATTCTGATCTTCCTCTGTTACCAACATACAAGCCCTCTGTTTGACTTTTGCTTCCTTTACCACTCTCCATGAGTTCTCTTTCCTTAGACTTTGCAGAAGCAGTAACTTCTCTTAGACTTAATGTTTCTTTGCCATACTTCAAGGTCTCTTTTAAGTGATCAAACCTTGATGGTAATGAACTTAAGAGAAGAATATCTTGAACTTCTTCTGAGATTTCAATTCCTGCATTTTCCAAGTCTGTAACAAGTTTGAGAAACTCATCTATGTTCTGGTCAATGGATCTTGAGTCATTCATCTTGAATGTATAAAATTTCAGCTATAGATTCCTATTTGGAAATGTACTTTCCATGTAGAGCATGTTTAAAGTGCTCCACATAGCTGCGACTGTTGTACAATGTATCACCTTCCTTAATACCTGATCACTGATGTTCGGTATTATAACACTCATGGCCTTTTCTGATTTCTTTAACTTGATGGGATCTTGTTCCTTAGACTTCGAAACTGATAGATCACTTTGATCTTTGTCTTTATCTGTTTCAAAAGGAGTAGAACTTGATACTTCTTGAACTACAGGTTGATCTTTAAATAGATACTCATCAAATAGAATTTCTTTAAGGCCAAGCATCTTGAAATGCGAAAGCATTCTGACTTTCCATAGTCCGAAATCACCTGTACCATCGAACCTCTCGACTTCTACTCATGCCAATGAGTTTTCTCCATTGTTTGATCTTGAAAACAATGTTGATGCAAGACGAAGAGGACTGATAAACGTAACACGCACCAGATAATAAAGATAAGTTTGCAACCTTAATCTTTATACCTTTAATTGCGAGATATGTTTCTTGAATCTGCTTGCACCAATGCTTCTTGAATCCGTAAGGATTATGCTGATTGCTTTGAGTTCTTGGACTGATGCGCTGCTCCTGGAGCTCTGATACCACTTGTTAGGTTTTGTTACTTAACTTGCGCCTTAAGAAACTCAAAAAATTGCGAAATTAACACTCAAGAATTTGGTAACCCAGCTCCCTTTCGGTACATCTGGGGAAGAGACTGTCCTCTTCAAGATTTCACTATGAATCGGATTAAATTTGGTACAAAGATTTATGCAATAAGATCAAACTAGGAAACTAATCTATGTGCTTTTGTATCCTAGGTAAACCGGATTAACACAAGACAACTAGAATGAAGAATGGTTGAATAACTAGATGCCAAAAGATCTCTGAAGCTCAATCACCTCTCGCAAGCTTCAGCAATGGCGATCGCTTCTCTCTCTCTCTGTTTCATACCAACTGTGAAGAAGAAGATGATGAATCATTGATGATCCAAAAACAGCCTTAACGGATTATAACAAACCCAGGTAAGCCTTTTTGTAACAGGCCTGCAAAAGAAAAATAAGCCCATTAACTTCTTTCTCATTCTTGAAGATTACGGCCTACTACAACATCGGTCCAGTTGCGACAAGCCCAAGACGCTGAAGAAAGTGTAGCTATAAAACCCACACAAGACGAAGACGAAGACGCAAAACAAGCTGAAGATATTTTTATGTGGCACATGATTGCATCCGCCAAACTAATTTTGATGTTTTATTAGTATTTTGAAGCGATGAAGAGATTTAATTAATTAATTGTATTGATATTTTTATTAGTATTTAATATATTTTGGATTATATAAATTTTAAATTTTTTAATGTAGTAAACTATTGTTTTTATAGGAATATTTTTGTATTTAAATTTTTTAATATGATTTTAGTTTTAAGTTATTAATAATTATATAAAATTTGAGACTAATATGAAATTGCAACACAGACACAAATATTTGAAACTAATTAAAAACTACTTGAGTAACATTATAAAGTAGTTTGCAACTACATATACAATTTTTTTAAGTAGCGATTATATATACAAACTTAATTTAGTCGCAAATTTGCAACTGTTTTGCAACTATTCTAGTTTGCGATTACATAGTATAGTCGTAAATCAGTCAAAAATAATTGTTTTGCGATCACTTTAAGATATTCTTTCAGTTGCAAATTCGATGTTTTCTTGTAAAGATATTTTAAACAATTAGAGTATTTTTATAATTTGAAATATTTTTATTTTACATTTGGGAAACACGTTGACAACTATTTTTTGGGAAATATATACTCTATATTTATTTACCAAATAATTCACTATTCACTTACGAATTTTATTAACGAAATATATAAATATAAAGATTTTTACCGGATTTACTTTTAACAAACTCTAAAAACATATCTTATTTAGCAACTTTGTTCATTCTGAAATGTTTGTAAGAAAGGTGAGTTCTTTTTATCCATTTTTCGGCATGGTATTAATCTGTCTGCATGATTTGTTGGTGAGATTAATTATTTAAAACTCTCTATTGTTTCCAAAGAGGTAGAAAATATAATACATAGTTTGGAAGTTGAGGACTGATTTGTAAAGATTTGGTAATAAAAGTTAATGTTTGCAATTTAACGAGACTGATTAAGCAACGTGGCGCCAGCAAATTTCGATTACAGACCGATAGAATTTTTTTCTGTTCCTTCCGGGGAAAAAGCAAACAGAGACAACAACAAGTTTTTTTTTTTTTTTTTTTTTTTTNAAGAAGATTTGCTTTTAGGTGCTCAAAACTAATGGGAGGAAGATCGAAATAGAGAGAGAGACCGTGAAATATTGATTTCCACTTCACGTCATGTAAGTTCTTATTTTCGATCTATCTACTTAGGGTTTCAAATTTCCCTGTTTCCCATTTTCCCATGTCTTCTATGAGCGTTACGTCGAAGCTCTTTCTCACATTCTCGACAGAATCTTCTATCGATTTCTAACCTCGTCTCTCGATTTTTGTGGATTTTCCTTTGTGGGTTATTATTTCGTTCCAGATTGTCCTAAGGTTGCGATTTTTTTTAATAGATAGAACTTGAATAGGAGAATTTGCGGAATTTTTAGTTGACGGATTCCAGAAATTTGTGGCCATTTGATCAAAGTTTGAAATTTTGTTAATGGGTTTTTGTTGTTGAATTCAGGGTGGAAATGGAAATGTCTGTGGTGAAAGTTCTTCTAGACAGCATTTCTTCGTTTCTAAATCTGTCATCTTCAAAGCATATCGATTTAGACCCATTTGAGAAGTACTACAAGAGAGTCGAAGAGTTATTGAGTGTGTTGAACCAAGTAGCAGATGGTATCATCAACTGCGATCTTGTTTTGGAGGAGAAACTTGGTAAATCATTTGAAGAATTGACTCAAGATGTTGATCAATCAACCGATCTCTTCAGGAGTTGGCAAGCTTTCTCGAGTAAAGTCTATTTTGTAAGTCACAAAACTTCTCTTCTTAGGTTTATTTGAAGCTGAATGAAATTTCAACAATGCATAGATTAGTTTGCTTTATGATTTGAGTATCGTCTCTTTGATGATATCCTGTGAATATCTTATATATAGGTACTCCAAATTGAATCTTTGATACCGAAGATACGAGACACTGTTGTGGATGCTTTAGAGTTTCTGAAGTCTCCTGAGAATGACTTACCTGATGAACTGAGTCCAGTTTCCCTTGAGGTAACTTTTATATACATTTTGAAGAATCAAATCAACTCCCATGGTCTATTTACAAATATTTGTAATTGCAGCAATGTCTTGAGAATATTAAGCATCTTAGTTACGAAGAAATATCTTCTGTTATTGATGGTGCACTGAGGAATCAGAGAGATGGAGTTGGACCTACCCCAGAGATTTTATTGAAAATTGGAGAGAACACTGGGCTGAGGTCAAACCAGGAGATTCTGATTGAAGCTGTTGCTCTAGAGAGGCAGAAAGAGATTGCTGAGCAGTCTGAGAATAATGCGGAAGTCGAGTTCCTTGATCAGCTTATTGTTATTGTTAACCGAATGCACGAACGACTTCTTCTGATAAAACAGACTCAGACATCTAGTGTCGCCATTCTAGCAGACTTCTTTTGCCCTTTGTCGCTTGAAGTAATGACTGATCCAGTGATTGTGTCATCAGGACAAACATATGAAAGGGCGTTTATTAAGAGATGGATTGATTTAGGTTTGAAAGTGTGTCCCAAGACTCGACAGACTCTGATTCACACGACTTTGATACCCAATTACACCGTGAAGGCCTTGATCGCTAGCTGGTGTGAGAAAAACGATGTTAAACTGCCTGATCCCAATAAATCAACAAGTTTAAACGAGCTATCTCCTCTTTTGTCATGTACAGACTCCGTTCCTAGATTGGATGCTGATGTTTCTGCTCATAAAGTTAACAAGTCAAATGATTGGGATACCCCTACGAATGAGACTGGGAAACTCGAAAGAGCGGGTGTTTCCCCTTCGCATCCTGCTTCTGCGTTGGATACTTCTTCACCAGGTGTATCTGGGAATGGATATGGTTTGCATTCCAGGAGGAAGTCACTAAATGATTTTGAAAATCGATCTAATGATTCTCGAGAAATGAAGACAGATGCACCTGGTATGTCATCTATATCTTCAACTATACGAGGCTCAGTGGAAAATGGACAAACTTCTGAGAATCACCATCACAGGTCACCTTCTGCTGCTAGCACTGTTTCCAGTGAGGAGTTTCCAAGAGCAGATGCAAACGAGAATTCAGAAGAATCAGCTCATGCTACACCTTACAGCAGTGATGCTTCAGGGGAAATTAGATCAAGGCCTCTTGCTGCAACCACTTCTGCACCTGCCAGGCGGGATATCTCTGATTTCTCCCCAAAATTTCGTAATCGTGGTGGTCAGTTATGGCGACGTCCATCAGAGAGACTTGGTTCAAGGATTGTATCAGCGCCTTTGAATGAGACAAGACGTGATCTTTCTGAGGTTGAAACTCAAGTAAAGAAATTGGTGGAGGAACTGAAAAGCAGTTCATTAGATATTCAGAGACAAGCAACCGCCGAGCTAAGGTTGCTAGCGAAGCACAACATGGATAATCGTATAGTCATAGGGAACTCTGGAGCAATCGTCTTATTAGTGGAACTACTTTACTCAACTGACTCAGCTACACAGGAAAACGCTGTCACAGCACTTCTCAACTTGTCCATTAATGATAACAACAAAACTGCAATTGCTGATGCTGGTGCGATAGAGCCGCTTATTCACGTGCTCGAAAATGGTAGCTCAGAAGCAAAGGAGAATTCAGCTGCTACCCTTTTCAGCCTCTCTGTAATAGAAGAAAACAAGATTAAGATCGGTCAGTCAGGTGCAATCGGTCCCCTTGTCGATCTACTAGGTAATGGTACTCCTCGGGGTAAGAAAGATGCTGCGACTGCATTGTTTAATCTATCAATACATCAAGAAAACAAGGCGACAATTGTGAAATCTGGAGCTGTAAGATATCTTATACAACTAATGGACCCAGCAGCTGGAATGGTGGATAAAGCTGTTGCGGTTCTAGCAAATCTAGCTACAATCCCAGAAGGGAGAAACGCGATTGGTCAAGAACGTGGAATACCTCTTCTTGTTGAGGTAGTTGAGTTGGGTTCAGCTAGAGGGAAAGAAAACGCTGCAGCAGCTCTTCTTCAACTTTCAACGAACAGTGGTCGGTTTTGCAATATGGTTCTACAAGAAGGAGCCGTTCCTCCTCTTGTCGCGCTCTCACAGTCTGGTACTCCCAGAGCCAGAGAAAAGGTACAGATTCCATCTCCTTCTTGATGCACAATAAACCACTTGTGAAGAGTTTGATATTCTTTTAACATTATGTAACTTATGCAGGCGCAGGCATTGCTGAGTTATTTCAGAAACCAAAGGCATGGAAATACCGGACGAGGCTAAATGATGGAGAGAGTTTGGTTTCTCAGTGGCTAGTTTGTACCAGAGTAGTAATTTGTACAAAAAGATGTTTCTTCTGCAAATAATTGCATTACCCAAGATTTTGTTGGTTCTCTATATTCATTGATTCTCGATTGATCCCCAAGTAAGAACATACTTTTGATTTGGAATACAAGTTTATTAATTATCTGATTGATTTGTAAGTCTTTGAAGAAAACAATGTAGTTGTGAATGTGAAAGTTAACAGATTTATTTGGGGAGTAGCATCAAGTAGAGACCTTTCTAGATACCATTTTCAAGCATAGGAAGACCCTAAAGGCGAATAAAACCGGCTGCATCTCCTTGGTTATAGATCTCACTTCCTTCAGACGAAGATATGTCCTGTCTATATAGACTGTACGTCCTGTTTCCTTTGTACAGCTTTAGTAATGTAACTGAACCTGTAGTTTTCTCAGTTAACTTAACTTCTCCATGAAAGCGTCCATTGACTCTCTAAGCGGATCAAACCATCTCAGCATATTTCAATGCTAATGAGTCTTTCACCTGAATACTTTCTCTATCTAGAGTCAGTGATTCTAGTTCCTGAACAGCTGCAGACAGGATTTAGCCTCCGGGAGTTGCATAAACTCATCCCAACTAGTCTGATTTTCTACCATGTGGATGCACCCAATGCCGTGTTTTCCTCCTTTAATGTTCAGCTCAGAGAGAAGAGTAGCACTGGAATTCCAGAATCTATCCCAACCTCAATGTATTCAGGAGCATCTTCTGGATCTACACTCCATCATATACATATATAGATTTCTTTGCATATTCAAATATATCACCTTCATGACTAAGATGCCATAGGTTCCTGTCTCGGCTGTAAATAGATTTCTTTGTATATTCAACAGCATCTTCTCTACCTTTGATTTCCCATTCTCTCCATGGTGCTACTACTTGGGTTTAATGAAAAGAAAGTGAGTTCAAACCGAACCTCCTTTACCAGTACAACCATGTGCTACAGTATCAGCATCAGCTCCAAGCGATAACAGGTCGAGCCATGGATGTACCAAGCAAGTATTTTCGTTTATAGATTGCACCAGCTCTTAGACAAGGGAATATGTAACCTTTCACAACTTAGAAGCACCACTAGCTTTAGCCTTTTGTTCGAAACCCTCCAACTCTTTTATACCCTTCAAATTAATCGAATAACATTTTACACAGTTAAAATGCACCAACATAAACTGTCTAGATTTTGTGGATGTACCTAACCTACCTGACCAACATCAGCAGTTAAACACACAACTTCACAAATCAATCATGTGTGAAACATTAGCATCATCAAAGCTATATAAACTAGTTGTTTTGTTTACTTGAGCCACAAATTCCTTCTACTCTTGATTCACTAGCCGTGCCATTTTGTCCATTACCCTTGACAACAGCTTCACCTTGATTCAAGGAACAACGACAAGCTGGCTTCTTCTCTTCAAAGATAACTGCAAATTCCAGTAAAGGTAATTAAACAAAATAAAGAGTAAGAAGTAGATACAACTAATTAATTAAGCTTTAAGCTGATTTGGTAGATGATTTAGTTTGAGTGCACCAAAAGCTACGTGTTCTCTGACATAATGAAAGTCAGTGTCGAAATATTTGCTTCGAGAATGAAGAACTGGATTTGCAGTGAGGTAGACAGATGACTGATTGTCACAATAGAGTTCGGGAATCTCATGTTGAGGTATGCCTAATTTCTTCATTAGGAGATTGAGCCATGTAATATCTGATGCAGTATCTAACATGGTTCTATTTTTGCTTTTGTGGAGCTCTTTGAGACAGTTTGGTGTTTCCGTGAAAACCAGGAGACGAGGTTGCTTCCTCGGAAGGTGCATAAGCCTCCTGTTGACCTTCTAGTAAGCTTGCAACCTGCCCAGTCTGAATCACTGTAAGCCTTCAGTGTGAAGTCTGATTCTTTGTTGAACATAAGTCCCATTGTAATTGTTCCCTTTAGATAGCGAAGAATTCTTTTGAGTAGCTGGAAATCAGAGATTGTAGGTGAATGCATTTTCTGAGAAACATAGTTCACTGAAAACTGAATATCAGGTTTTGTTAATGTAAGATATTAGAGCTTTCCTGCTAGACATCGAAAGTAGGTAGCATTCGCAAACAATTTATGCTGTTGAGGTACTCTGTGAAGTTGCAGTGGTAAAGATGACTTGGAGAGAAATCTTGCATACCACCTAATACCAGTCAGTCCTCAATATATTGCTGTTTTGATAAGAACAATCCTTGAGAGTTGAATTTAGTTTGCATTCCAACTAAGTAAAGTAATTTTCCAAGATCCTTCATTATGAGTTCTTTGGTCATTGCCTCAAGAAGTGAAGAGGTTAAATCCTTGTTGTTGATAACTCTGAATTTTCATGGATTTTACTTATCAATTAGCATCGATTCGGAGGTCTAAAAGCGTGCATACATCACATTTATGGTCGATTTCACTAAGTTTAGGATTTTTAGGACTTTTGCATAAGAATTTGCATATGCACGCATTTTGGAGGTTTTTTAGGACTTTCAGGAGTTTTTGGGAAGGATTTGAGAAATTTCAGAAAAGCAGCACTTAACGTTGAATGGAGCAGCACTCAGCACTCATCACTCAACATGGAATGGACTGAACTTACCTCAAAGCACTTGCGGGATCGATCCCAACACTATGCAGGATCGATCTCAGGTACTTCGGCGACGAAACAAGATCGATCCCACTCAGCACCTTCGGGATCGATCCCAACACTATGCAGATCGATCCCGCAACCACTCTAGATCGATCCCGCAACCACTCCAGATCGATCCCACAAGCAATTCAAATCGATCCCGCCCTCACTCTTTTAACGTTTCCGGTGAGGTCTCAATTAAAGCTAAGGAAGTGCACGAAGATGAAGCAGGGATAAGAAGGAAACCAATGAGATGGATCCCACCAAGGTCTGGATTGATCTCAGGCACTTAATGCCGGGATCGATCCCAACCTCAGACGCAGTTTGGACGCAACTCAGCTGGATCGATCCCAAGCAAGCATCCTTTACTCCGGATCGATTGTGCACTCACCTACCGAATGCAAACACGCTCCAACCCGACCAACTCGAATCCGGATACCACCTGAAGCAAGGCCCA
>OVBE01012475.1:2476-13365 GCA_900406425.1 Iberis pinnata
TCCTCGGCAGAGCTTCTGAATCTGCTGGAGTTGATGTGGTCGATGTGTCCCCGTCCTCCACCTGTAGGAGGGGTTTGGTAGGATGTTTCGAATAGATTCTGCGAGATGTTGCGCATGTCTCTCCCTCATGTGGATGCGGCGATGCTTTCCAGTTGTGCTTTTAGGGTTTGGGACTCAGCTCGTAGCCTCGCGGTCTCGTCTTGCTGCGCAAGCATCTGCTTCAGCAGGTCTTTCATAGTGGGCTCTGTGGCTTCCGCCTCATCCGCCGTCTTCTCGCTGTTGTCATCTTTGTTTTCCAGATCAACCATAACGTTGTCTTGTTGTTTTTCATGTGATCCCGTGGTCATTGTTTGATGCTTCTCTTCCTGCAAAAGTAAGTTTCGAATGTCTTCTAGCGATAGTCTCCACAGACGGCGCCAACTGTTGAATCAAGACTTAACGAATAGTCTTGGGTCTTAGATTATGTGGGTCAAAGCTTAGAAGAATTTCATATATCTTTTTAGAAGTGATTACATGAGTATTTATATAAAGACATAAGGCGAAAACCCTAACTACATTGATTTAACCTAATGGGCCATGAGCTGGACAACCCAGCTCGTCAGGTCGGCCCATATAGCTTTCATCTTCCTGGGCCCTTCTTCTTCGTCATGTCGGCGTCCAGCTGGGCTTTGAGTCGAAATGGGTTTTCAGGACAGGTGCTAAACCTGGTATCAACACATATCACCAGTGAGAATTCGGCTTAGTTATGGCATCATCGTTTGGGACATTTATCTTCGAAAGCTTTAGATCTTTTGTCTCTTTCATATTTAAGTAGTAACACTTTTGACCAGAAAGCGTGTGAGATTTGTATTCACGCAAAACATTCTCGTGATTTATTCGCAATCAGTTTGAATAAACAACTAGTGTTTTTGAACTTATTCATTGCGATCTTTGGGTCCCTATCAGACACCAACTATGTGTGGCTCCACTTACTTCTTAACTATCTTGGATGACTACTCTAGGGTTGTATGGATCTATTTTCTTCTGAATAAACAAGTGGCTCCAACCTAACTAAAATCTTTTATAGCAATGGTTGAAAGAAAATTTGAGACTCAAGTTAGAGTAATTCAGAGTGATAATGGCAGGGAATTCATATCTATGCAAGGATTCTTTAAGAAACATGGCATTTTCCATGAAACCTCTTGCGTTGGTACACCACAAGCGAAACGGTCGTGTTGAAAGAAAACACTGACATATTTTGAATATTGCGCGAGCACTCCGTTTCCAAGCATCACTTCCACTTCCTTTCTGGGGCTACAGTGTTTTAGCTGCCAAATATATCATGAACCAAACACCAGCTTTGAGTTTGAAAGGAAAGACACTGTTTGAAGTACTATAGTCATGACCTCCACTACTGTCTCATCTTTGGGTTTTTGGCAGTATTTGTTTTGTCCATAATCAAAATCACAGCAAAGATAATTTTGCAAGTCGCAGCGCTAAATATATCTTCATTGTTTATCCTTTTGGACAAAAAAGATGGAAATTCTATGATATCGACACTGGAAAAATTACAGTTTCTTGGGATGTTATTTTCTATGAAAACCATTTTCCTTATGCAGCTGTGAATGATTCGCCTGCACTAGCATTTTCCACTCCTCCAGCATCTTCTTCATACTACGACGAAGAAGACTCGGATACTCAAGTGAGTCTAGCCTTGCCCGTAACTCATTGGATACAAGTGGGTTTATGCGATAAAGTATAATCCGATGGCAACATTAAAAGGTACAAAGCTAGATTGCTTGTGTTAGGAAACAAGAAGATATAAAGGCGCGATTATGAGGAGACTTTTGCACCTGTAACCAAACTGACTACTGTCCGAGCTATGTTTGAGATATCCGCTGCAATGAACTGAAAAATCCATCAAATGGATGTCCATAATGAATTCCTCCACGAAGATTTGGCTAAAGAAGTTTACATGAAACTTCCTCCGGGTTTTTGCACCAATGACTCTTCTCATATTTGTCATCTTTGCATATCACTTTACGACCTCCGACAAGCACCTCGGTGTTGGTTTGCTAAGTTGACTGAATCATTGCTCTACTATAGTTTCATCTAGTGTCGTTCCCATTACTCACTCTTTATACTGAACCATGGTGATCCTATTGCATGTCCTTGTCTATGTTGATGACTTGATTGTAACATGCAATTATCTTCCAACAATTCAAGCATTCAAGACATATCTCAGTACTTGCTTCTACATGAAATATCTTGGTATATGCAAATATTTTTTGGGCATAGAGGTGGCTCTGAGTCCTCATGGTATCTACCTAAAGCAACGTAAATATGCGGTGGACATAATCTTGGAACTTGGCTTACTTAAATATTGGCCTAGTTCTTTCCCGAGTGAAAAAAAACCATCGCTTAACATTGGCAGATAGAGACGACATTGAAGAACCTACTAGATATTGAAGGCTTGTTGGCCGCCTGATTTATTTATCGGTTACACGTCCTGACCTTGCTTATGAAATTCATATACTTACTCAATTTATGCAGCATCCGAAGCAGGCACACTGGGATGCAGCTATCCGCGTTGTTCGGTCCTTAAAATCAAACCTCTTGTCGTTAATGCATGGTGTGATGCCGACTGGGCAAGCCGTCCCGTTATACGCCGTTCCTTGACCGGATTGATCATTTAGTTAGGCAATTTGCCTATCTCTTGGAAAACAAAGAAGCAGAAGATAGTCTCTTGTTCCTCGGCTGAAAAGGAATATAGATCAATACAGTACACGACTCCTAAAATAATATGGATCAAAGGACCTCTCTCGGCCCTAGGTATTGATAATTTGCACCAATTACATTTTATTGTGACAGCCAAGCACGATCCATATTTCCGCTAATCTAGTATTTCACGAGCGAACTAAGCACGTTGAGCTAGATTGTCACTTTTTCGGAACTCGGTTCAAAATGGTACTATTGCGACAAAACATGTTCCAACGAAAGGAAAACTTGCAGACATTACAACAAAAGCTCTTGGGCGAGCATAATTTGAAGATTTCAAGCTCAAGATGGGCATTTGTGATCTTCATGCTCCATCTTGAAGGAGAATGTTAGTAATAATTGTATGAACTTAAGGGTATATTAGAATTTTAATGTTCATACTTAGGTTTAATCAATCTTGTATAAAATCTTAGCCACTCTGGCGCGATGAATACAAGGAAACTTTCATTTTCTTCGAAGCTTGTGAAGATACCAAATACAGATATGGAAACGAATAACATCCAACTTTAGTATTTAGATACTGAATTTGGATACAAATACAAATACAAATACTAAAGCCTGATGTAAAAACGAAAAGGGCGTAAGGTCGTATCTCTCACTCGACGTTTAATCATTGTTTCAAAAATCTTTGACCAAACTGAAGAGATTCATGAGATTCAGACAAATTTATATAAAAAAGGGTAACATAAATGCGTAAAAGCTTGTCATATTTTCATTGGGGCGTAAAAATTGCCATTCATTGGGAAAATGATAAAAGAAATTTCTAATTTTTAAAAACTAAAAATTTTAATTTTTTATTATCCAACATGTTTTTTAAGATTTGGTTTTCTAGTATCTTCTTCAAAGGTTTGATTTGATGCCATGTTGTTGTTTTTCGTCGTTTATTAGATTAAGAAAGATACAAATCAATAAAGGATAGAATAAATCCCAGCAGGGGGAAAGTAGAAACCCATATTGAATAAATACTCTGTAAAAGAGAGAAAGAAATACTCCTAAAGAAGATTAAAAAGTCCTGAAGAACCAAGTCCCGAAAGACCACATAAACTAGAAAAAACACTTTTCCATACCGTAACAAACCCATGATAATCCGATTTATTGGTATAGTACCAAAATAGGAAGGGAGTACTATTATTGTACCCTCATAGATCTGATATAACCAACCTATGCACAATAAATTGACGACAAGTATAACAAAAAACCGTAAAAGTACAACAGATAAACAAAAGATAATTAAAACATTATTATATAACATGTGGAGTAGAAAATGGCGACGTGTTCAAATCTCCATCATATGCGCCCATTCCGGCAACTGCTCAAAGAAGTGACACTCCAACGAAAACCCGACAACAACAAGACCTGTGGAAACGGTGAGAACAACCGACAACACCATCATCCGATCAAGAAATCCTAAAGTCAGCATAAAGATTAAAACTTGTGTACGCCAACTGCAACGCCAGGAAAGGAGGAAGACACGGAGATCCGAGTCAACACCATCCTCTACGGCAGACCACCAACCACCGATGTTGAGTGAATACAGTAAACGGAGAGTATCACCATGCATAGACCAGGAAGAGCCAAAAACCATCGTCTAGGATCTAAGCCACCAGAGAATCAAAAGCTGCTCCACCATCGTGATTTTGCCAATTACTAAGGAAAACACGAAGGAAAGGGAAACAATAGTGGATTCCTATACTCGGCAAGAAGAGTGAAAATTCTGGCGATGATAAGACCAAAGAAACAAAGAAAATGGAAAAATATGAATAGAGCCGGCTGGCGCCGACGAAACGTCAGACATCAGTGGGAGTGAAGCAGAGTAACTGCAGTAGACTTTCAAAATGTTCAAAATGAAGAGAGAAATATTTGAGAGATAAAATTATACTTTTACATTTCACTGATGTATATGATAACTTTGTCATAAAATTGATTTGATTCCCTGGTAAAATGAAAAACGGGTCAATCTAAATTTGGTTGACTAAATTATTCCCAACAGTTTGCCTCCTCCAACTCACCATTTTCTTTAGAATTTTTTAGAGAATTGTTGATTCATATGATGTTTTATGATTATGTATAACTATTTTTCGAATGCACCTTAACACATATGCTTAGTACTTTCTTATAGAATAAAGCTAAGTGATGTTGGTGATAAATTATCATGTGTAGGGGTTACGTGGGACCCATGTATGGTCAAACACAAATATCTTACATTGGAAAATTAGTCAAATGTTGGCTAATATATAAGGAATCCAATCTCCCAAACTAGTGTGAGGCGTTTTGGGGTGATACCCAATAAGAAAGCTGTGTGGGCCTTTGTGGCCCAAAGCATATAGTATCATACTAAGAAGGGTTATTGGGCTCGGTAGCAGCGGCCCATGGAGTGGAGGTGTTACAAGTTGGTATCAGATCACGGTCGATTCTAGGATGGAATCAGGATGGCTGACTGGTATGCAATGACGATGTTGCGTTCTCTACTAGGGGTTATTTGTGGGATCTATGTGTGGTCAAACACAAATATCCCACATTGGAAAAGTAGCCAAATGTTGGCTAGTATATAAGGAGTCCAATATCACAAATTAATGTGAGGCATTTTTGGATGATACCCAGTAAGAAAACCGTGGGGGCATTTATAGTCCAAAGTGGACAGTATGATACTAAGGGTTATTGTGCTCGGTAGTAGCGGCCCAGGGAGTGAGGGCGTTACATGATACCCAATAAGAAAGCCGGGCGGGCCTTTGTGGCCCAAAGCGGACAGTATCATACTAAGGGTTATTGGCTTCAGTAGTACCGACCCAGGAGTGGGGCGTTACAAGTTGGTATCAGAGCACGATCAATTCTAGGATGGAATCAGGAGGACCGATTGGTATGCAATGTTGACGTTGCGTTCTCTACTATGGATGATTTGTGGGACCCATATATGGTTTAAAACAAATATCTCACATTGGAAAAACTAGCCATGAATTGGCTACTATATAAGAAGTCTAATATCCCAAATTAGTGTGAGGCCTTTTGGGGTGATACCCAATAAGAAAGTCGTGCGGGCCTTTGTGGTCCAAAACGGACAGTATCATACTAAAAGTTATTGGCTCGGTAGTAGTGGCCCAGGGAGTGAGGCATTACAAGTTCTTTCTCGGACTTATGTCTTATTGTTTCATCATTAATCTCCTATATATTGAAAGGAAAGACAATTTAAAAAAAAATACTTTGTAATAATTTACATAATATGCCATCAACAAATATAATATATTCTATCATTTATTTAAATGAAATAAATGTTAAATTAGCAATATATTACACACATAATCTATTAAAAAAATTTTACCATAATCTTCTCAAATAATTTTTCATTTGAATTCGAAAATTTGTTTTTAATTTCATATTAATTTACAAAATTTTATTTTTAGTTTATTTTATAGAAAATATAGTCTTGAAAACTATAAATGCAATATATAAGATCATAACATTCAAAATAAATAATTTAAACATTGTGAGTATTTGAAATAATATAAGAGAAATACCACTAGATAACCAAGTTTACACCTATAATTATTTTTCAATACCTAGAAGGAGGTGTTCTCTCTCTCCTCCAACATTATACAATATATTCATATAAGCCCCTATTCGATGAACAATATAAATAGGCCTAACAGCTTTACTTTATCCACCTACGTTATCGGTAGGCAGACTATTTTTTGTTAGTTAGACTATCTTTTTGTAGTTTTTTTGTTCTAAGTTTAGGGTTTATATTTTGGGGTTTTGGGTTTATACTTTCGAGTTTAAGGTTTATATTCTAGGGTTTTGGGTTTATATTTTGGGGTTTAGAGTTTATATTTTTGGGATTTAGGGTTTACACTACCGATTTTAAGATTTATATTCTGGGGTTTTGGGTTTATATTTTTGGGTTTTGGATTTATATATTTGGGTTTAGGGTTTACACTTCCGATTTTAGGGTTTATCTTGAGGTTTTGAGTTTATATTTGGGGTTCTCGATTTATATTTTGGGGTCTAAGGTTTATTTTTTAGAGTTTTTTGTTTATATATTGGGGTTTTCGTTTATATTTTGGGTTTTTGGTTTATATTTTAGGGTTTTAGGCTTATATTTTGGGCTTTTGGTTTATATTTTTGGATTTTAGGTTTATATTTTGGGGCTTTGGGTTTATATTTTGGGGTTTTGAGTCTATATTTTGGTCTTTTGGGTTGATATTTTCGGGTTTTGGATTTATATTTGGGATTTGGGTTTTAGGTTCATATTTTCGGGTCTTTTGTTTATATTTTGGGGTTCAGGTTTATATTTTCGGGTTTTTTATTTATATTTTGGTGTCTTGGGTTTATATTTTGGGGTTTTAGGTTTATATTTTTGGGTTTTTGGTTTATATTTTCGGGTTTTGGGTTTATGTTTTGGGGTTTTGGGTTTGTGTTTTGGGTTTATGTTTTGGGGTTTTTGGTTTATGTTTTGGAATTTTTGGTTTTTGTTTTGGGGTTTTGAGTTTATGTTTTAGGGTTTTGAGTTTATGTATTGGGGTTTTGGGTTTATATGTTTGGGAGTTTGAGTTTATATTTTGAAGTTTTAAGTTTATATACGTTAGTAGTTCGACTATTGTTTTTAAGCAATCCCACTATTTATGGGTTCATATTTCTTTAAAACGCAAATTCACTATTCACCATCTAACAAATATAAGTTCGTTCTAAATAATTTTTATCATGTTAGATACAAAAAAAATTATGTTTTTTTAAACAACATATTTTATTTTATATTTTGAATTTATATGATTTTAATTGCCAAAAAGATTAAAGGGTTTAGGAAAAAAATATGAGAGAGAGAGAGAGAGACATATTTGACATAATAGTTTAGTTATTTTGAAGAGCAAGTGATGAGGGTTATAGTTGAGATACCAAACAAATGTAATGTTTGAGAAACTAATAATATAGTCAACTTGTTACATTCCTAATTTTAACATAAAATTTGATTATTCATGCAACTGACCCATAATATAAACTAATAGATTTTAAATTTGAAATATGTTAATAAAATTTAGATTATTATTTATTATTTATCTTTACTAATAAACCAATATAACATATATTTCTAATTATCTATATATAATATATAATATATAATATATAATATATAATAATATATTTTCTATAATGTCATCACACTTTTACTTCAATAATTAGATATTTATATTTATCGACACATTTCATAATTATTATTTTAAAATTTATATAATGATATATAAAAATTAAATTATAGTTATATAACATATTCCCGTACATAGCATGGACATCATCTAGTTTTGTATTATTGGACTTGTAATTTTTTATTTTAGAGTTCGTAGTCTTTTTGTCTTGTAATTTATTTTATAGAAACATGGGCGGATGTAAGCATTAGTGGACGGTGTCAATTGAGCCCAATTCGAATTAATGAATTAATCATTCTTAGTAAAAAAATTATTATATTTGGTAAAATATTTAGTTAAAATTAGGATTTGATCCCAATAAATGTGTTAAAACTTTCAAATGGCCCCATTAATTTATACAAACTTTTCATTTATTATTATAATATTACTCTATTTGTCTTATGATAAGTGTCGTTTTAGAGTTTTTCACATAGTTTAAAATTATTTATTTTTCGTAAAAACAATATTAAATATTCTAAATTAACAAATAGAAAAAATAATGCAATTATTCTATTGGCCAAAAAATCAAACTCGTTTAATTTCTCCATTGAAATAAAATGATTTTTGTACAGAGAAAAAATTTAACTCTAAAACGACACTTATTATAAAAAAAAGGGAGTATATATTATTATTTTTATATATTTTAGTATGACACCAATAAAATAATTTTTAAATCCGCCAGTGTATAGGTAGACGTTCTATTTATTATTTTGGTAAAAGTTTTAGTTGTCATTTTTTCCTTGGTCTATCAATATTTTAAAATTATAAATATTAAAAGCTCTTCTATGTATAATTATTTGATACTGATTTTCTCTTGGATACTTCTACTGATTATGTCTACTTGGTATATCGACTTCTTCAACTGCTTTTCTTGGTCCATTTTGGCTATATATCTTTTACTGACTGGTTACTAGATCGGTATTAAAGTTTTTTTTTTTCAACTGCTTTTCTTGGTCCTCTCTCTCTTCCTCTCTCTCTCTCTACCCGAATCTTTCCTTATCTAGATCTCTTCTAGATCGGAAGACCTGTGATGAAGACGGAGGCAGCGAGTCCATCCTCTTCCACCGCTCGGCCGCTTCTCGTGCTCCGCGACCTCCGGTCTCGTCGGCGAGTCCAAAGTCGGCGAGATCGCCTCTTTACTTCTTTTCTCCCTCCGGCGACTTAGCTCTTTTTCTCCTTTTTATCACAGGCTCACCATGCATGCAGAGGAGGAAAAAGCAACTTCACGGGAGATTTTTCCGGCCATATCTATCTCCGGCGATGAAGCAAAGATGACAGGCGGTGAGGAGACGGTGAAGCTCAAGGCTGGTAGAGTAGATCTACTAGAGGAGAGGGAGATGGTTGTTTTCGGTGGAGGTGTGGAGACCACCGCCGCCGGGAATAGCCATTAACCAAGCCAAAAGGTCGATTTGCTCGTCTCTTACTTTGCCGGAAACCTACTCACCGATTTCCATCACCTCTTGTGGCATTAAAGAAGACCAGTCTCATCTTCCTTCCGAATCTGCTTTGTGTGCGTGGGTGGTGGTGGCGGCGCCATCTCGGAGTTGCCGTCGGGGCATCGGTTCTTCGCCGGTGCGTTCGCAGTTAGCCGGCGGCGGCAGGAAGGTCTAGGGTTCTCCTAGCTTCTAGGGTTTTTTGTGTTCTATTAATGGGCCTGGGCCATTTTTAGAATAGGAAAAGCCCAATCCGGGTCTGTTTTAAAAGTTTTTAGAAAATCTGTTAAATTGTTGTTGGGCTGAATTTTTGTAATGAGGCTTATATTTGGACTATTAATAATAAACCCTTTAACAAAAAAAAATACTAGATCGGTATTGTACTCTTATTGCATTGGTAACATAATAGTTACTAAATGAAACAAATTGTACAAAAGAAGCATGTTACTATGTTAGACATTTCAAGAAAGCAACATAATTCAAGTCAAAATTAATCTTATTTATGATGCGGTATGAGAGACAAGACTCTCATTTCTCTCTATCCTTTTTTTTTTGTTGTAATATTTATATATATTCATTCCTTTTCTATGTGGTAAAAGAAAACCTTACATCCTATCTCATTTTATTTGTAAATTTAATTTGAAACAAAAAATTGTTAGTTTCATAACATAATATTAATATGAAAATTGACAAACATATTAAAAACACATTTTTGCATCAAACGTAATTTGAATTCTTTTTAAAAAATAATGTTACAAATTTGTGAAGGGTATCTGTAATATGTTGTAATGGTGGTAAACAGTATAATACGACGTATTATTCTACTTCACATAGAATAGTATGGAATATTGTATGTACTATTTAGCATGAAATCTATTTAAGTCAAAATTAAATTTAAAATACTAAAACATAATTCAAATCTAAAACGTAAATTTCAAACCCTGTTCTAAAACTCAAAATTTAGTAATGCTATTTACTAAAACATAGAATAGAATGATTTTTTATGTAGGGCCTGTTCGTTTACCTGTCGACAGCTTATGTTGTTCGTTTGCATGTCGCTGCGACTGTCGCAACATTGTTCGTTTGTTAAAGGCTGCAACTAGTCGCTACGACCAATCGCAGCATTGTTCGTTTTACTGTCGCTGCGACTGGTCGCAACTATGTTCGTTTGTCAGTCGCTACGATTTTTTAAAAATTCAAAATTTTATGCTTT
The DNA here is from genome assembly GCA_900406425.1 of Iberis pinnata. Lineage (NCBI taxonomy): Eukaryota > Viridiplantae > Streptophyta > Magnoliopsida > Brassicales > Brassicaceae > Iberis > Iberis pinnata. The sequence goes on from OVBE01012475.1 coordinate 13,054, forward strand.
TTAAATATGTGATAGTTATATTTAAAATATTATTATATTTTATTTTTATGTTTGATTTATTGAAATTTAATACTAAACATTTTAAGATAAAAGTTCAATAATTTTTTAAAAAACAAAAAACTTAAGTTCCACGAACAAATATCAAAGTTATATAAATAATCACAATATTATATCGTAGCAAAATATTTAATAAGGTAATCGACCTCCTGTACTAAGTTCGCTTGTAATGGTGTCACGCAAGTCTTCCATAGCTCAATCACCGGTTGGCTCATATGGAGTATGTCCATGATCTTCACTACTACCAACACCAAC